>CAIGRB010161151.1:0-55594 GCA_903798255.1 Fraxinus quadrangulata
TTAGAAAAATTGAGCTCTTAGTTTACTTATTCTAAAATTTGATATCTTAAAATAGAAGATTCTACAACAAAAATAAGATTTTTATGATACATGTTTTATAATCAAAGCGAGTACGAATCTGATTTTCAAGTTTTTGAAGATCACTCACTTCGGTTGCTCCATCGGCATCAAGCATTAAAAGTAGTTCAGAAGGAGAGTGAAGCATTCTCTGCTTCAAACCTCAATCACCAATCAGTTAAAGGAAAAAAAAAAAACTAAGTAAGACATAAGGAAAAGAAGACAACTAGCTTGTCATATACAAAAGGAAAGTTTCTCTGTTGCAAATGAAACAATTATTTAACTTGTACTTACAGTTAAATTTCAACTAAATGGTACATACGATCTACATTATAAATAGATAATTTGTATCTGGATACCTTCAACAAGAAACAAATAATATTAGTCTACTGAAAATATGTGATCGGATTCATACGGGAACTTCTAAATACCACTTTACTATAGACAAAGTTAGGTAAGTTTGAAAAGAGACACGATTGATAGCATTTACAATTTGTTAAATCAAATTCTCTAAGAAAAAATCATGCATATTTAACTAATGGTGAAAGTGAATGTGAAAAATGCTATCAATATTGTCCATATAGTAATAGTTAATATCTTAGATAGTCACTAAACTTTCTCAAAAGATTCCAAGAGGTCATTGAATTTCAAAAGTTCTCTAATTAGTCACTGAACTTTGTAAAAAGTTCATAGGAGGTTACCGAACTTTAAAACTTCCCTAAATATTCACTGAATTTTGTCAAAAATTCTCAAGAGGTCACCGAACTTCGCAAATTTGGAGGTCATACATAAATAGTTCAGTGACTCCTTAGGAATTTTCTGCAAAGTTGAGTGACTATTTAGGGAAGTTTTAGCAAAATTCAATGATTATTTAGGGAATTTTTGAAGTTTGGTGACCTCCTAGGAACTTTTTGCAAAGTTAAGTGACTAATTAGGGAACTTTTGAAGTTCGGTGACCTCATGTGAACTTTTGAAAAAGTTTAGTGACTATCTAGGGTATTAACCCATATAGTAACTATCTCTTTCCAATTCTGAGTAAAACGTGAGAAACTATGATAAACTTTTACATCTAGATGAAAGAAAAAATAAATTCACACAAGGAGGCACACTGCATTGAAGAAACATTGTTTCCACAAGGTATTTGATGCATCTTTGTGTAACATTTAATTGAAATCATGACTTGGAAAACTGGGTGTCAAAACCAATATAGAAGACGCATTAAGATTGTGAAAATAATTACCCGATCCAAAAATAGGTTCTCATCATAAGGAGCTTTGCATAGTGCAAGCTAGAGTTCTACCTTCGAAAGAACAAAATGCTAAAATTAAAGATAAATTATGAGAGATTAAATAAATCGGCTAACCATTGTTACCGTATGGTTGGATTTAAATAAATCAGCTAACCATTGTTACCGTATGGTTGGATTCAAACAACACTGATGCAAATATCTTAAATATATAACATAAATGTTCTCACATATTCAAAACAGGATTTAGTTCATCATTACCACTACATAGACTAAAAATAATGGATTGGCATTATGGTCGAGAAAGCATCGAACTATAGGTCATATTGTACTTGGGCACTAAAAAATTTCAACATTAATGAATTAATCTAATAAACTTTTTAAAATGGGAACATATTTATAATTAAGAAATAAAAAACACAAATAAATATTAACATGACATTAACATGGGTGGGATTTAGATAAATTCGCAGGGAAAAACTTAAGAAACTGCATATTTCAAGATTTAATGAAAATCATAGAAGAACCTTCTGAGTTACGTCAAAAAATATTTTTAAAATTTGTCTGGTGATTTATTCATAAACTGATGATTGGAATAAGTTAATGTTAATTTAAGCTCATTATGATTTCATTATGCAGCTGAAAATATTATAAATAACCAATAAAATAATTTGACAAAATAAAGAGAATAAACAAAATAAAAATTGATATAAATAGATAGATCATACCATTAGGAAGTGGATATTTCAGGTTTGAGATAGCAGAATAATTAATTTAATTCACTACGCAATCAGTCACAAACTCAAAATTTACAATTTATCAGAAGGAAAAAAACCACTAATAAACACAAACATATACCAACGGAACGATTGTTCCATAAAAAGAACAAGGTAATGAAGGTCATTTCAAAATTTAAGTATGATGCTTTCTATTATTAATACATCTAACCACATAAGTTAAATGTGATTCACTCAATATTGATATTAATATTGGATTCAACATTTAAAAGAATTAATAACATATACAGATGTTGACATCTTCTGTTTTAGGGGATATATCTGGGGAGGCATTGTCATTTGTTGAAGACCTCTGGATTGCTGATATTATACGTATTAAACCTCCAGATGAATATCTCTGCCTTAAGCTTCTGATTCTAACATTTACAGGAATTGAAAATGAGCGTGTCATCTATGCTTTCGAACTTCATATTTCTATTGGAAAACAAAGTTTAGTTGGAAAGGTTAAAAAGGGAGTTTAGAATGTGAGTGAAAAAAATATTGTTGTTGGTAGCAATGTAAAAAAAATTAATTAAAAAAAATTGTTGATTGCCTTAAAAAACATCGTTATTGGAAAAAAAAATTGTTTAATTACAATGCTAACAATAACATTTTTAGATACAAATTTGTTTAAATAAGTCAACGAAATCTTCACAATCCATATAAAAAGGTGAATTATTTTATGTTTTTGGAGAGTTACTATAAGAGCGAAACCAGACAATTCCAAATTCACCAAACAAAATCATCAAATTCTCATACTCAAGTTTCTAATCTAACAACTTTAAGACTCAACCCATGCAGTCAAACATAAAATTGTCTCTGTGCAGCACGGAGACAGAGACCTGCCAGCACAGAGACAACTCCGTGCGCGCAGAGAGACAAAATCCCGTGCCTTCGTGCAACACGAATACATAGACTTGTGTCTCCGTGCGGCATGGAGAAGGTCTTCATGCAGCAGGGAGACAATTTTTTCCCCTTCATTTTATCATATAGAATCATGGGTGTGCATCAACAATGTACAACAACATCCACATATCAGTTGAGATATCTCCATTACTAAGAGAATGGAGATTTAAGTCACATATAAAACAAATACTCAGTCTAAGCTATCAGACTAAAACAAATTATATGATATTTGATTTAAAACAAAAGAATTCAACATATTCTACACCCAAACAAATTATAGCTTCATTTCTAATTCAAATATACCTGGACATAGATGTAAAATGTACAACAACATCCACATATCAGTTGAGATATCTCCATTACTAAGAGAATGGAGATTTAAGTCACATATAAAACAAATACTCAGTCTAAGCTATCAAACTCAAACAAATTATATGATATTTGATTTAAAACAAAAGAATTCAACATTTTCCATGGAACCCAAACAAATTATAGTTTCTCTAAAATTTCGAATTCAAATTTACCTGAGCACAGAAGTAACGTTATTACACACAAAAACCTGTTAAATTTCAACCCCCAAATCAAGAAAATTCTCTAGGCCCAATTGAAAAGGTTCGTGAACTCAGAAAAGATTGTCAAATTGAAGAACTCCTACAAGATCTCAGCTTCAGAGAAAGTGAAAAAGCATGCAAATTCAGTCGAAAACAAAACCCAAAAGAAGAAACCAGTCAAGAATGTGAAAACAAAAACTACTGATTTTAGCAAAGAGGAGGCGAAAAAGGACGATGACAATGTGAAGAAGACGAAAAGGCTGAGTCAGGTTAAAACTCCAGAGGATTCGAAGAAGAATTAATATAAATGAATGACTATATAATGACACAAAGAAATGAGAAAAATATAATCCAAACCAAAGGTGTATTCCAACTGCATGAGTTTGCCAAATTCTTCTAGGAGCAAAAAATCTATTGTTCGACAGCATTGACCTTGCAAATGGAAAGGAATGAGAAGTTTGCAATGAGATGTTGCATAAAAAAATGGAGGAAGAGTGGATGGTTGCTTGACATAATGGAGAAGCAGGAATGTCGGTGGGAAATTTTGACGAATTTCAAGGAATTTAAAAAAAGGGGGATTTACGACGATTGGAAATGACGACACGTGCCCACCTTTACTTTGGCTATTTTAATATGTAGTGAAATTAGAAGGTTCTTGATCATACAATTCTTTAATATACAATAACTAATCATCTAGGAGGTTAAGAGATTTATTGCTAATTATTATAATTCTTAATATATACTTAATTTGTGTCTCTCACATCACATTCTTGGCGAAGAGAATCAGATCGAGCATGTGCCACCCCTTTGGGTTGGTAATGGTCAGTTATGGCTGTCACTACCTTGATTAATTAAAATATTAATAATTTTACATTATAATATCTGGAGATCCATCCTGCAGTAATTAGTGCAACGGTTAACGTAATGAAATGGGCTCGATGAATGTATTAATAAACTATCTCGATATTGTATTGACATTTTCTGGGCACGATGTGTCAAACAAATTCGGTTGGAATTCTGTACCGTGTTGCCTTCCATCCTATAAAGATAAATTTTTTTTTTTGTTTGTCCCAAATTATAGGGTACTTTTCTTAATAAGAGTATATATGATTTTTTTAGTTTTCTAATATGTTCATATTTGACATGTTTTTTTTATATCAACAAATATGAATTACTTCTATTTAAATCAATATTTAGTGGGTGTTTGGCCACCTTTTTTAGGAATAATTAGTTTTTGAATAGTGATTGATGGAAGAATGTATGGTATTTTATTTGGAGAATGTGTGGTTGAAAATATACTGTAGAAAAATGAATGGAAAAAAACGAGAAAGAAGGGGGCTCAAACATAGGCTTAATATAGAAGTATATTAGAAAAATCATAAAAAAAAATTATATTTTTAACTACATTAATTATAATTTTTTAATTTGTGTGAAAATAGAAATAAGTTTATTTTGGGCGGAATGAACATTATACAGACTGTCCTGATGGTGGTGCCTCGATAAGGTAGCAGGACAGCTAGTTGCAACTGAAAAATCAGGAGATTTTTGATTAATTTATATGAACGCGTGTTTGAACAAAGGGAGTCTCCGTTTGTCTATCATTATTTTAAAAAATTATTTATTACAGTTAAATTCTTCACCACACATTTATTCAATAAAATATTCTACATACAAATTAATAAAGTTAATTTACTTTTTAATTATATATTCTTCAAAAAATACTATTTATTACTTTATTTTTTTCTCAATAATAAAATACACTTTTTTTCCCCCTACATATGAATCACAGAGAGAATACATTAAAATAAGGGTAATTTGCAATCATTGTCCCCACCCTAAAAATCTCTGCATTTTTTGACAGCCACATTCCCCACTCCCCAGTAATGAATTTCTTAAAAATCTGTAACATGTAAAATTCCAATTTTAACCTCAGGCTTAAAGAAATAAGAAATAACCAAAAGAAAAAAAAAATTCAATATCTTCAACCTTCATCAAATTGTCGTGTCACCACCAAACTCTATGGTCCCAAATCACACCCATCTCCATATAGCACCCTCATTGGTACAATTAGCAATGGTGGTGGTTAACTTGCAGAGTTGGGATGTTGCTATGGTGGTGGCCGATGACAAATTCATGATCGAACTAAAAATTCAAACAAGTTGAAGGAATGGGTTGAGCTTAGCCTACCTAAATCCGCCCTCGGTGGTGGTGTAATCTTGAGATGTCTGGGGGCTTACGGCTATTGTTGGCTTGTGGCGTGGGGATCTATGGCCATGTATATGGGTGCGAGTTGGAAGTGGTGATTATAGTGTTCAGTAGTAATAATTGATGTTAATGGAGAAGAAATATCATTTTTATTTTTCTTACATTTTTGTTCTTTTCTAATTTGTTTTTCATATTTATTTAAGACTGAGGGTAAAATTGGCATTTTATATCACTTCAACGGACTTTTTTTACCGAAATAGTTAGTGGGGACTTTGAAAGATTGTGGACATCATTGTCAAGAAATGAAGGTTGGAGATACAAGTTTAAAAGGTAGTAAAGATTGGGGGTAGTGACCACAAATAACCCTATAAATGATAAAAGATGGTTGCAATGTGGCATGTGTATGTTCAATTGCACGTCTCTCTTTATTTTATTTTTTTGTTGGGTGTTAGTCGTGACAGCATACTTCAGATCCACAAAATTGAGGATTGAAACACGTAGAAGAAGGCATATTCGTGGTTTCCTTCTTAAATTGACATATACAAGAATGTTTCCATTTTGGAAGTTATTAGGTGAACTCTTTCTAGAAAAGAGGATTTTTATTTATTTTTTAATGAAAAACAAATTAGAAATAAAAAACTAAAAATTGGTGAATGAGTGAATAATACTTTAAATTTCTCGAAATGTATGAATACAAAAACATAAATGAAACAAATATATTGTGAAGAAAATTGAGAACAATTCAATTATACGTAAAAACTCAAATTTGAATCTTGAAATCTTGTTCAATGCAAAAACCATCCGAATTACAATAGAATTAGCTCATTCACGTCGATATTTTACTTTTATTGACCTTGATCTCTTTCAAGCTTTTGATCTTTGACATTCTCATTTTTATATTTGATTATTGTTCAGGTCGATTTTTAAAACACTGAAATAAATTCAATGGTGTGTTTGATCCATATTATTTTAGAAGAATGTATTCTGTAATAGTAAATTGATGAAGAATGTATGGTTAAAAAAGAAGGAAAAGTTATTGATATGATGAAAAATATTATTTTATTGAAGAATTTATAGTTAAAAATGAGTAGAAAAATGAGAATGAAAAAAATAATGTGTACCAAACAGGGCTCAAGCTTATTTGATGTGTAATTAATTTAAATTAATATACATTTAGCCCCATTTGACCTCCATTATTTAAGATTATAATTTTTGAAATAATGTTTACGTGTAATATTATTTTATTGAAAAATATTTGAATGATAAAAGAAAATAAAAATAAATTATAATTTCAATAAGACAATAAGTTTAATTATAGTATGACAAGCATTTCACATGGCATTATATCAAAATCTCTCCTTGATTAGTGGGCTCGAATTCAATTTTGCCGATTCATAATTTGTTCAATATACGTTCTCTCCACATTAACAGTCCCTCTGTCCGTATATCCCGTCACTCTACTTTTCATCCGTGGTCTGTCAAAGGCATCAACAATGGCAGAACATCACTCTCTCTCCACTCCTCTATTGTCCGCGCCACCATCGGACCATCAGCCCCATTTGGTAATCAGCGTTCAGGACCCGGACCCTGAAACCGAATCGACAGTCCTTCAGAGACCATCTGCCCGAATCCATAAGCAGCAAAACGGCGAAAGTAATAACAATCCGCCGAACCCGTTTGAGTTCATCGGGGCCCATGAGGATTTCGAATTGCCCAGTTATAGTACGATCGATCCGTTCCGGAACCACACGCTGAACATCGCAGGGGTTTATGAGTGGGTGAAGATTGTGATTTGTCTGCCTATTGCCCTGGTCAGGCTCGCGCTATTTGGGCTTTGCCTAGCGGTGGGATTCATGGCAACGAAATTGGCGCTTCACGGGTGGAAGGATAAGGAGAACCCAATGCCGAAATGGCGCTGCCGGCTCATGTGGGTTACCCGCATTTGTGCGCGTTTAATCCTCTTCTCCTTTGGGTAAGTGTATGTTAATTGACGAAAAGATCATGTTCTTTACGAGTGACTCTCTCTCTCTCTCTCTCTCTCTCTCGTCGTAGTTGCATATCTAAAAATATTAAATTTAAGATTTTTGTGGGTTTAGAAGAGTAAATGAAATCAGTTAAAAAGGATCCGTGCTTCTGTATCTACTGCCTTTGAGATCTACTTATGAAAGTTTTCTTCTATTTTTCTCCTTTTTTTCCAGCATGTTGATGGTACTTGAATGTTGTTGACTTAATTATTTTTTGGGATTTAACGGCCTATCATATGCAAGGGTAGTGCCGTGCATAAGCAGAAACCTAGATTAACTATGAATTAAAAATTTATTTTGGAAACTTCAAGCGTGTATCTTCTACCCTACACCATGAATCGAGCAGAGCAACCAGCTAAGCCAACAGGTTGTCCACCTGGAGCAATCTCTTTGAATGCAGCGGAGGAAGCACCCAAGTCCAAGCAAGTTACGGGTTGCCCACCAGAAGCAAGTTTCACATTCTTTTAAAGCTAGTCAAAAAAATTTCTTGTCAACAGAATTAGAAATTATTCGAGTATTTTTCTTTAGTCTCAAATGAATTAAAGAAAATAAAATTTAGGATAGGAATTTAAGAAAATAAATTTTACTCTCAAAACTCAATTTCTTTTTTTTTTTTTTGTGAGAATGAAATATTACAAATGAGCAACATTTTTATACTATATTTGGTAGGTAAGAATTAATTGATAATACATGAATTTAAACACCCATTAAAATTCTTAGTTACATGAATATAAATAAATTATCTATAATAATTCTAAATTCACTTAGATCAAGATTCATCAAATCTAGATTAATGTGAATGTTAATTAATAGAGAATTAATAACACGAAGTTCATACATTATAAGAATTTTGAAGTATTTATTACATATTGAGATTGAAAAGTGAAAAGTAAGGTATTATTGAAATAATTAAATTGTAGTAGGATTAAAATCTTCCAAAAAATGATTCTCACTTGATGTTATATTTAATATATTATAGATAATGCTATTTGGAGGGACATATTAAGGCACAAGTTAGTACTTGTTGTCTCAACCATGATAAATGTCATCTTCATGTTAAATTGCAGGGAATTTTTGCACAATATTTACAGAGAAAAGCTTAGGTTGCTAGGTGATTAGATTAGCATGGTAAACGATGACTAGAAATTTTCTGTCCTTGCTGACAGGAAATTTAGAGTTTTTCACTGCATCTGTGATCAAAAAGTCTTGCACTGTTCCGAATATTGGGACCAAGTAGACAATCCATTTGTCTCTTTTATTTAAAATATTTGTACACAAACATGGTTCTTAGAAGAATTCCCTCATCTTCTTGTGGTTGGATCGTGTACAACAGAAATCGTTGAGGAATCTTATCAGTGGTGTAAAGATTGTTGAAATTAGACAATATTTGTTAAATGTTAAAGAAGAGTTGAAAATTTATGTCTCACTTTTTTCCAAATATATAGCTTGATATGACAATACAAAACTGACGCCTGAGTTAATGGAGTCTTTTGAAAAATGATGCAAGTGCAATCATTCCCTGCACTTGTGGTTTGGAATATACATATATAAATGGAGTGTACAGTTTAGGATCGTGGAGATGAATTTGGATTCTGTCAGGGGAAATAAAGACATGTAATTTATGATGAGGGAGTAGCTAACTTAATAAGGTTTTTATGATTGACGTTACATTTCTTTTACTGCACAAGTCTGCTTTGAATTAGAAACTTATTCTACTTACTTTTACTTTTTAACTTTGCAGCTACCATTGGATAAAACGAAGAGGAAAACCTGCTCCGAGGGAGATTGCACCTATAGTTGTATCTAATCATGTATCATATATAGAACCTATTTTCTTTTTTTATGAATTATTTCCCACCATTGTTTCCTCTGAATCGCATGATTCCATGCCTTTTGTTGGAACCATCATCAGAGCAATGCAGGTATTCTCATACTCCTTAAAATCTTTACTTACTGGCTACATTTTATGTGTAGTGACCCTTTGCCTTTTTTTTGTTTTGGAGGGTGGACACAGCTTATATGCTAGATACACAAAATCTTTTTCACTTTCTAAGTTCTACATTTTTGTTACATTTTATCTATAATTCCATAGGTGATATATGTTGATAGATTCTCAAGATCTTCCAGAAAGCATGCTGTCAATGAAATAAAGGTATAAAGAATCTGGCCTTTGTTGTCTACATTCCATTTTGAACTGAAACATAAAATGAGGAAGCCAAGGGGGTGGGGGCAGCCATTACCATCCCAGATCTTAGGGAGGCAGGACAGGAGTAGGCTGTGAGGGGATTAAAAAATTCACATTTACCATCCCATTTAATTATTTAATATTATGCCTCTATTTATTAAAATCAATTTTTTAGTTAATTTTGATAAAAGTTGATAACGTTGTGGATCCCAAGAAATATGTGATTAAAATTAGTTATTCACTTTGACTTGAAATTTTATTAGATTTTAATCTACCCTAAACAAGGGTTATTTCTTATTTTTCAAATACAATATAAATTGAAAAATATGAAAGTAAAGTAAAATAAAAAGAATCAGGGCAGGTCCAGGGACTTCGGGGTGGCGACCATGTTCTCCATCCCCAACCCGTTCACTAATCGGGCCCATTTAGGGCAGGGCAATACGGGGTTGATCGAGGACACGGAATTTGCCATCCCTAACATAATATGAGAAAAATGAAACAGGTTCTAGTGGTTTAAAAATTTGTGTTCCAATATGGGAAAAAGAATTTCAAGCTTTAAAGTTTTATCAATATATAAAGCAATTTGATACAGAAATGTGTTTCAAGGAATTAAATACAGAGAAAAGCTTCTTGCAATCGGTTTCCTCGACTGCTTTTATTTCCTGAGGGAACGACAACAAATGGAAGGCTTCTTATTTCTTTCCAACTTGGTGCATTTATCCCTGGTTATCCTGTCCAGCCAGTCATTGTTCGTTATCCCCATGTTCACTTTGACCAATCCTGGTAAAGTCCCTTCTTACTCAGTTGTGTTTTCCGAACATGTCATATGTTTTCATATGGGCTTACTTCACACGATTCATCATTTTGTTCAGGGGACATATTACTGTTGCAAAGCTGATGTTTAGAATGTTCACGCAGTTTCACAATTTCATGGAGGTATATCACGTGTGCATCTGTGTGCTTGATCCATGTTTCACTTGTTTTGGTTACCGGTTGTCATTCTCAAACTTTGTAACGTGGTGCCGGCAGGCCCACAAAGTTGCAACCCCTGCTCCTTCCCGCTAATTATATGTTGTTAGTAAATGGCTAGTGGATGAGGCGCTCTACGAAAATAAAACTCTAAACTTATTTCAATATTGTTTCAGTGTAATTTAATTATGCTTTTGAACTATAGAGTTTAGTGGACCATTTTATTCTGAGAATATTGGAAAAGAGCTTGGAGCTTCAAGAACAGTTCATATAATTGGCAGTCTTTTCTCACAAATAATATAACATGAAGGGTGTGTTTGATTGGAAAATTTTCCGTGGAACATGAAGTGTTTATTGCCAATTTTTTGAAGTGTTTATTTGCCAATTTTTTTCATGGAAATTATTTTCCAACCTTTGAAATATTGTTACCCTCAAAATCAAGGAAAATAAGAAATATTTTTCATGCCAATCAAACACACCTGAAATGTTTCACCTGAGAAATTGTCTTTTATTGGTATAATTTACAAATGAAGAGAGAAATGGTCTTTTAACTTGCGGAAGCCAGGCATACCCTAATTGTAATCTTTCCTTGTCAACCATTGTGAGCTTTAGTTTCTTGTGCATTTCTTGAGGTTCCCATCCATTCATGTGGTTTTCCTTACAGTTAAGTTTAATATGTTTAGAACTAATGCCATGTTGATCTGAAGTAATCACATACATCTATCTTATGTTGCACAGGTTGAATATCTTCCTCTCGTGTCTCCCCATGAAAATAGGAAGGAAAATGCTATCCATTTTTCTCAGAGGGTGAGTCAAGTCTAGTAGTTTTTATAAGATTTGCTTCTCTAATATATGGTACTGATATTTTTTTAACTTCTCCCTTGTGCTTATATATCGTAGTGTCTTAATATGATATACATTCAAACATGTCCAGCTATATGCACATGTTGTCAGCTGTTCTTACACTAGGTTACAAAAAATAATATATCAATAACTACTTGTCCTTTTCAGTTGCCTGTGTATGACAATCTTCTGGTATCTGGCTATCTGCTGTTTGTTTGGATATACCTTATTTTTAATGCATTTGTTTTCTTAAAGCTTTGCTGAAATTTCTGAATGGTATATTTTATAAGTTCCATGCGGCTGAGGTTTCTCTATTTATGTATGAGCAAATGTTTTGCATTAATTTTCCAGTTAGGAATAGCTGGCTTGTTCATTACCTCATTCTCATGATCTTGGTACTTGAATTGACTGGTTTTTACTAGCAACCACTTGAGCAATAATCTTCCTGTCGGACTTGCTTAAGCACATTCTTATACCATACCATGGTGGATATCTCTATTACATTTTCTTCCAGAGGCCATTTTCTCGAATATTAGAACTTTGCATAATTGTACAAATTATCAATATAGAAAATGTCTTTTTTTAGATTGACTTGACTTTCTTTAATATGTATTCCATTTTCCATATGGATATGCTTAAAAATGTTGTATGAGATCACCTTTTGTCTTACTTTATCAATCTGCATAATTGGATTGCTATCTTTGCTCAACTTGCACCATTTATCAAATGCAGACTAGCTCTGTCATGGCAAGCGCTCTCAATGTGGTACAAACATCCCATTCTTATGGAGATTTCATGCTTTTTTCAAAGGCATCTGAGTTGAATCAGGTTTGCTATTATTTCCCTTACCATTAAAAAATGATGAATTACTGATGTTAAACAAAGATAAGTTGTTGGAGTTCTTAAATGGAATTTGGAAAGTGAAAGAATTTTTGTAACTGTGCAGGTTTTACATCTTTATTTTTTATTTGATATCATGTCATTAAGCAAATAAGATTGAAGTAGCATATGACTTACTTTTGTATCTGATGAATGCCTTGTATCTGCTCATAGATGTTGTAATCTGACCATTTTATTAGTAAATGGTGTAGGGATGTCATGAACTTGACATTTTACTTCTTTTGGCTCACAGTTGCCTGATACTCTGTCCATATGATGGAAAAATAAAAGAGAATTTATTAAAATGTGGCTTAGTAATCAACTAATTTGCACATTATGCATTTTGACCTTCATGATTACATTACAATTATCCCTTTTCCTTTTTTCTGACACTTTATTTACTCATGTTCCTTGTGAACATCAGTTACTTGACATACTTTTTCAAGAAAAACAAGAATTTTATTGTTTGAACAGAAGTACTACATCATGGATGCGTGTCCTTCAGTTACAATTATCCCTTTTCCTTTTTTCTGACGCTTTATTTATTCATGTGCTTTTTGAACATCAATGACTTAGACATATATTTCAAGAAAAAAGAAGAATTTTATTGATTGAACAGAAGTACTACATCATAGATTCTTGTCCGTCACTTACAATAGTGGTTACTATGTAAAGTTGGTATTTACTCCGTTGTCTTTCTTTTTGTCAATATACTATAGGAATGAGATGAATCTAAATGAGTTGTCACATGAACAGCAGAAGGCACGAAACTAGATGTGTCTATTTGTAGATGTTAAACTATTGATTTTGCCCCCAGAACTATTTTTGCATTTACACGATTAGATTGCTCTATGGGATGGATTTCTGGTTGAGGAAATTTTGAGAATGTTTTAGTTCAGTTGTTGGATTAAAGTTCATTGTCTTGGAACTTGAGTTATTTGAATAGTTTGGCCTGATGTAATATCGACAATTTGTTTTGTCAGGAAAACCCCTCTCAATTTATGGTTGAAATGGCCTGGGTGGATTCAGTAAGTCAAATATGCCATCAATTATTTTATTAAATTAATTTGTTTGCATTTTTACTATGCTATTCAAATTATTTTCAATTAATATGTTTTGGATGTCCGCATGTTTAACTTTTTTTCTCCTCATTATCTAATTTTTTTTGACCTTTGATAATTCACTTGAGATGGATAGATGATAGTAAATTAATAATTGAAAGAGGTTATTGCTTTAGTTCTCCTGCAACTTATGTTCTGGGAATTATTTGTGAGGACAAGTTTTATAGATATTGATCTGATGTAGGACTTGTTAGGAAATGAACTTATTTTATGGTCTTTTAGACAATGGTGTCTGGATAATGTTTAAAAAGCTTTTTATTAGGTTTTTATATGATATTGTATTGAAAATGCTTTGAACTGTCACCAGTTTAATTTTATTGAAAGATGTTAATGGAGAATGGGAGTTGCATCAGGGTTATGAACTCTTATTATGTTGTATTCTGTAATATATAATATATATTTGTGATAGGTTCGGTCCATTTTCTTCGTTTTATAACTGACTGTGCCTGTTGCTTTTCAGTTGTTTCATATAAAAGCTTTGGAGGCCGTGGACTTTTTGGAGACATTTCTATCAATGAATCCAGATCCAAGGTATCACGTGATGCATCAATATGCTTAATTTTATTACATTAATAAGAAAAGTGTAAGATTTATCGTTGATTCAGATTAAACTGTCCGTGCTTCATGTTTTGTATTGATGATTTGTATTATTTATTTTGTTTTATCTTTTTCACTTCATGTCTAGAAATCAGGATTTAGGACATTGACATGGCATCCAATTAGGCGTTCCAGTCTTGACCCTGGCAGCATATATTAGATTATTAGCTTTATCAGTTGGAAAGTTTACGTGGCTGCTTCTGCCCAGTTGTGTTGGATATATCCTCCGAGAGTCTGCTCATCCATTGTACATCTCAGTTATATTGTATTGTTTAAAAACTTAGCCCAACAAAACTTTGTCCAACATGGTATTCTAGTTCGTCTCCACTTTATCTAGGGTCTTCTCCGAATTAACATGTATCCTTTTTAATTACTGACTTCATGATAATTTGGTCAACACTAGGTACAGGCTTACCCACTAATTTCATCATATTTTCCCATCGTCGGCTATATTGGTTAACCAATTTATTAGCTATTTTGGCACACTTGATATTTGAAGTCTGTACAAAAACTATTTGGACACAAATCATGTAAGACTAATAAATATGCTATTTTAAGTAATTATTATAAATTATTTAATATAATAATGAATAATAATCAAAGAAAGTCATATATGTGATACAAGGAAAGTATTCAAAATTTATTAAAAGGTTGCTACTTTAGGAATAATCGGTGGTTTAACCATGGCTAGTAGGATAAAGAAAATGAGAAGGGATCTGCTAAGGATCGATGTCTATCCTTGATCATTTATCCATTCAAACAGAGAGAGAGTCTCTTCCTTTTTTTCTATATTGAAAATGAATTTTTTTTTCTTACAATGATAAAAACTTACTGCTGATGGCTTTCCATTCTCTTCACAGTGGACAGGTTGAATTTCACGATTTTCTCAGGGTTCTAAGATTGAAACCTTGTTCTTTGTCGGAAAAGGTAAGCCTCTGAACATTTTTTTAATAGTGCACCTTGTTAACGATTCTTTTCCTTTCACTGTTTTGCCAAAATGGTGCTTTCCATGTTTCCTATTGTCTCTTCATAGCGACGTTTTGGGGATTTAAATAAATTTTTACAGTTGAAATTGAAATGTCCAGGAATTGTAAATATAAGATCAGTTATAAATCTCTCTATTTCCTTGCTGTGCAATATGTGTTTTCACTGGGTCTGTTGTGCAGGAAGTTGGCTTGAAACTGTCTGTTGTATCATTTCTTTTTTTCTTTTTATGTTTCAAGGACCATGTTTCTCTTATTTTAGTACTTTAACAATATTAGGAATTAGTATAGATTTTATCCTAGAATAACTTCGGTCATAGAATATCAGTATTAAGCCAGTGGCTAGGCTTGCAGATTCATTCGAAGATGAACTTTGTTTTCTGGTTGTGTTAATAATAATGCATATTTACTAATTTTCTTAACCCCATTCCCTGATTTTGCAGATATTTGGATTCATTGATGTGGAGAAGATCCGTAAAATAACATTTAAGCAGGTAACTTGTTACTGTTCATATTGGTGCATATTAGTGACATTATGTTCCACGCACTCCTGTATTTCCAGAGGCACCTAAATTCTAGTCTCGTGCATTTTTAGGAACCGTGCAAAAGTAACCAAAAGGAAATTCACATTCAGATATTTGTTCTAGTTTTTTATATAAATTTTGTTTGGATAAAATTATAAGTTCCTGAAATTATAATGTGATAGAAACGTGTGGTAGATTAGTGGGTAGTAGTTGTGGATCTTACGAAATGTGTGGTTAAATGAAAGTATGACTAAATTACAAAGAAATTATAATGTTTCCCATTCGTGAACTAAGGTTTTTTACCATGCAATACTTGCGCTACTTTTGTGCATGTTGTTTCAGTACCTGCTTGGCTCAGCCCACATCTTGAAGCAGCCACTCTTCAAACAAGCTTGTGAACTAGCATTTACTGAATGTGATGTTGATGGGAAGAATTGCATTTTGAAGCAAGAGGTATATATGGATTTTCTCAGTGTCCTTGACACTTCATTGTTTTAACTTGTAGTGTCATGATTTCTGAATGCTTTTGTGACAGTTAAGAGATGCAGTTACACTCGCAGTCCCAAACATGAGTGAAGATGAGGTGGGTGAAGGAAGTATCTGCAAATGAGTTTTACTTTTTATTTTCCTTATAAAACCGTGGAGCCTAACGAATCATTTTTGAATCACATAGAACAAGACTTAAAAAGAGATTCTCAAAAGAAGTCGTAATTTTTGACTACTTGGAAAAATGGCTTTTTGGTTAATAATTTTTATAGCTGTTTAACTAAATCAAACTTTCTTTGGATTGTGAAAATGAGTATTGTATACTTTCTATAATTTTCAATTTCTTTCTTTTCCCAGTTTAACTATTCTCGATTTGAGACATGCAGATCTCTGGGCTTCATAGTTTATTTGATGTGGACGGCGATGGAAGAATCAGCAAATATGATTTCCTCTCTTGTTTAAAAAGACATCCATTGCTTATAGCACTTTTTTCACCCTGGTTATGGCACAAAGGTTTGTCCATAGCTGATCATAGATAGGTTAGTACAGGAGGTGTTTTAGTGGATGAATGATGGGTAATGCTCAAAGTTTTAGCTTTTTTGTGAATGATTGTGGGGCGTATGTCTAAGCCATTTGAAATGTACCATGGTACATACGTTGAAATTTTGTGATTTTCTTTGGAGTTATGTATCCTACAAGATAAAGAGTGTTGATTGTATTGACATATTATTATAGTATTATTGCCTTTAGCTGGATCCTTTACACTGTGCTCGGTTATCTGCTACTTTGTACTAAGGCCACCAAAAGTAGATTTACATCTTTCTTATCGAAAGCTTGAAATTTTATAATATAAAGGGTGAGGGGGAGGGAGTGTACCCCATCATCTGCAGTACAGGTTCTGGATCTGGACCAAAAAGGTGCTAGTGCGGGCTGATGCAGCTGCATTCCCCTGGTTTGGAAGAAAATTACCTTTCTGTGGCGATCTTCAAGTTGTTCCATCATTATCTCTGTCATTTTTTTTTTTAATGAAAATAATAGAAAGTCAGCAACAAGCTATAGGAGCTCACAACTAAACAATCACAAAAGTAGGGAGGAAGGAGAAGAATAAGGGTGAAACTTAAAGCAATTGCACACAATTTTTGCATCTTAGATTGGTTTGGCAAACAAAAAGGCAGTGTAATCCACAAACACAACAAACAACAGAAAAATCCACCTTTGCTTCATCACTTGTCCCAAATCCATATAAAAGAAAATAGTGTTGGTACATTGGCAAACTGTGAATTTTGACGTAACAAGAATCTAAATTAACGAGTTTCATTCTTAAACTTCATCTGTCTTTTCTCCTCTTTCTATAAGAAAGGTTAAACTCGTCTAACATGTTAATTACATCATCTAAAAGTTTAAACTATTACGGAGGGTTTTTTTTATTTAAATTTTACCTTCAAGGCACACTTCCATGAAGCCAGCTTTATTTTTGTCATATCAAAGATTTGATACATGCACAATTTTCATTAGGGAAATTGTAATATGAAAACAGGATCTTTGTGTGCTTACCTCATCTAAAGGCATGTGCAATCACAGAGCAGATATACTTGCTTAAATCTAGAGTTCAACAAATCAACTATGACTGACCTAAGTACTAATAATACTTCACTAATATAGTAAGTCAAATTATATAGATAAATAGGATTCTAATCAATTTCCTCTCCTAGTTAATAATGAGATTGTGAACGAGATATGGAAGACACTTTTTTTATTGAGACTTCCATTAGAACATATGACCACCTTTCAACCTTAAAAGTTGTTTCTGCACTGACATTATCATCAAGAAAATCGTCAAAGAAACTTCAAGTTATTGGACTGCACTGATTATTTTAATTCTAGATTTCTGATATTAATCTAGTTAAGTAATCAATATAGTATTCACTCATGTGTGCGCGTTAGAGTGGGCGTGTGCATCTGTATTCTGCCAAAGATTTCCGTGCACGACTGCTAAGAAGAACATTGCATGATTCAATGCATCAGTCTCATTAGTTTTACTGGTCTATATAGCAGCCAACATTTGTTTTCAAGACGAACATATTTACTCTGAGAATAGCCACAGTGCGTATTTTGTTATTGTGAACAAAATTTGAGTTTGATCTGGCTATGGAAATATGACACGTATTGATTGAAAAATTAGGTTTGAGTAGTTTCCCCTGTAAAGCTTAATTTGTTTCGTGTGATATGACATGATTCTGTTGTTCCTGCAATTTGCTCATCTCTATAGCACAAAACAGCCTTTTTAGACCACCAGCATTTGATCTACCTTTTTCTGTATAATTCTTTAGCAGAATTCATTGGGGATTTCTTCTGCTCCCCAGTTTCTAAAATCTAAAATTCTCCACCAAGATTGATCTTCCAATTACATGAATCGTCAGCATCAAATATTTGGCATTGAATTGCCTCAGGTTCAAAAAGAGAACCCCTTCTTAGTGGTGATGAAATTCCTTCTTCTGAATATATTTTAGGTTTTGGTACATGTACATTAGGGTTTACACCCTGATGTACATAATGCCTTAAAAGTGTTTTTTTCCGACCAATGATAAAATACCACTTGGGTATTATGTACACTAAATTGTAAATTTTGATGTACATGTAGAATAATTCATATATTTTACCCGTAGGAAAATAAATCTATATCAATCATCAAGTTAAAAAACATGGTTCAAAGAGAAATTTTATATATCAGCAGTTGCATGTAAAAATCTTGCTTGGATGATTCTCCTTTTCTTGATGTAGAATTATGACTTCAAGAAAAGAACTTAACAATTTAATATAGATTAGAACCATATAAAAGATCACCGTCATCCATTTATAAAAATTATACACTTTTTTTTTTTTTAAATCTTTGATCAAAAACTAAATTTGGTTTGCACAAAAGGGCATATTAAAGACAAAATCGAAATGAAGACATTTAGTCCTCCTACTTTCACTAACGCCTTAACCTTTTTGACACTTGATCAACAAAATTAACTTCCCTTTCCAGTATGATAAACTGAAAGCTATGTAGGTGAAGGTAGCACTGAGGTGAAGAGAAGCGAATTTACTTTTAAGAGTTATTTTCCTTATTCCAATGAACATCGGTTACATTTATTTTTACCAGTAACTGACTTATGGATGTGTGCTCTTTTTTTGACAGTTTGGGAAATGAAAACCAAACTTCCTCTCGCTGAAACGACTGTATAGAAAAGCTAACTTTCTTTTAGGAATGGTAGATTAAGATGCAGGTTAGGTTGGTAAAATCAAAATAAAGAAGAACGTCTACACTCTTGACTAAAATTGGCAAAGAATTACTTGTGTTTTTGTCAACGTTAGGAGTACTTTTAACATGTTAATATGCCTATTCTTAGTGCATGTATGGTAAACTGAATTTAGGCAATATTCTTTCCCCATCTTGTGTTCCAAAATACAGACGTTGATTACTATCTTTTATCTTTTGGGCATCTTGTTCCCTCTACTACCGAATTGTCTCGTCAATGTTATTTGATGGTATTGAAACTTTGCTTAAAGAACATCATCAAATTGTGTGTCAACTCAAATGTACTAATTGTACTAAAGGAAAGGTAAAAGAAAAGGGAAAGAAATCTATACCTTTTAATCCGTCTTGATTTATTCCACCTAATTCAAACTCCCATTTTGCAGTTCCAAGAAAAAAATTAAAAATGAAAACCCAATGTGCTCCATGAGATTGATACTTTCAAGCTGTTTGGTAGCCATTTTTCAGCAAAAAAAGAAGGAAAAAAAAGACAGTTGAAGAAGTCAAAAAAGACGATTGTGAGAGTGAAAGTAAAAAAAGTTGGCTGAATTTGATTTTTAACGGGCAAAAAATACATTCTTTGATCTGAAAAATGGCTACCAAACATATTTTCCTATAGTACGATAACAAGGGCTACTCACATGACGTTAAAAGTTAAAACCCGCAAGTCCTATGTCTCACAAAGTAGCCATACGGCCCTACCCAGTAAATTTTGGCAAAAAATCCAGAGAAAACAGTAAGAAAAAGAAATACTGCAGTATCTGAATACGAGGCAGAATAGTTTTGCTTTCAACTTCCAATCATTTGTGAGATGACAACAGTGGGAATTCAATAAGATTCCAAAGTTAATTTTGTCGACCTCCCCAATAAAGGTCATTGGCTTTATTCTCACAACTTGCCTACCCTACAACCTTATTACATAACTCTTTTCATGTCCTCTTCTAAATTCTACTCTCACTAAATACCTCCCCAATTTTATTGCTTCTGACAGCTGATTTCAAATCACAATCCCATTTTGATTATAATGTCAAATGAAGATAATTCTTTGGTTTTTGATGCATCTGTTTTTCAACACCAGTACAATATACCATCACAATTCATATGGCCTGATCATGAGAAACCTTGTCCCGAGCCACCACCAGTACTGAATGTCCCTACTATAGATTTGGGTAGCTTTCTCTCAGGCGATGTGGACTCGGTTTGGGGTGCAACCTGTCTAGTCAACCAGGCATGTAGAGAACACGGGGTCTTTCTTGTTGTAAATCATGGGGTCGATTTGGAACTTGTCGAGGAAGCTCACAAGGGCATGGACTATTTCTTTGGGAAGCCACTTGAAGAGAAACAAAGGGCCCGGAGAAAATTCGGTAACCATTGTGGTTATGCTAGTAGCTTTGCCAATAGATTTTCCTCCAAGCTTCCTTGGAAAGAGACACTTTCTTTTCGTTACAGTGCTGATCTTCAGTTGCCCAACATTGTCGAGAGCTATTTCTTGAATGTGATGGGTGAGAATTACAGACAATTCGGGTACAAAAATTGGCCCTTGTTGAACTGTTTCATCTAAGAGTTTAAGCTGTTTTGGTGTTTCTCATTATACATGTGTTTATTTTTTGATTTTTTGCTTGTCAAAGGAGGGTTTGCCAAGAATATTCTGAAGCAATGAGCAGTCTTTCTCTTAACATCATGGAGCTCCTGGGAATGAGCCTTGGGGTGGGACCAGCTTTTTTCAGAGAATACTTTGAAGGAAATGATTCTATAATGAGATTAAACTACTACCCTCCATGTCAAAAACCTGAACTAACTCTTGGCACAGGCCCTCATTGTGACCCTACCTCCTTAACTATTCTTCATCAAGATAATGTTGGTGGACTTGAAGTTTTTTATGATGAAAAATGGCATTTCATTCCTCCCAATCCACAAGCTTTTGTAGTCAACATTGGTGACACATTCATGGTAAGTTAAAAGCCTCTTTCAAAGCATGTTGAGTATGCAGTATTTGATGTGACTGACCATTACAATGTTTTGCAGGCTCTATCGAATGGGATTTACAAGAGTTGCTTGCATAGAGCAGTTGTAAACAGTAAAGTTCCAAGGAAATCCTTGGCATTCTTTCTTTGTCCCAAGATGGACAAAATGGTAAGGCCACCAAAGGAATTGGTATGTGAAGAAAATCCAAGAATATATCCAGATTTCACATGGCCGGCTCTTCTTGAATTCACACAGAAACATTACAGAGCTGACATGAAAACACTTGAAGTTTTCACCAATTGGCTTCAACAGAAAAGCAGCCTGGATACTGCCACATTGAATGGTTAAAGATAGAGAAAAGACTAATTATAATAACTACACAAAGACGAGAAAAAGAAGAATCGTTTTTTGGAGGGTATATAGAAGAATAAGGAAGCCAGAGGATGGACCCTGAAAGAAAGGCAATCAGAGCGGTGCTGTTACAGATTATTCTGTCCTTGATTTTAAGAAGAAAAAAATGGAAATTCTGTGAGATATTTATATTCTATAAGCATTTTGCATGGATAAAGAATTTAAGAGTGGCAATGATATGGAGTCAACTTGCCTCGTGTGCATGCTGATATTATTTACTAAAATAATTATTAAACAACTTTGGATTAAACTAGTTTTGACTGATGAGATAATGGAGAATTGAGCTCTTAATTACTTTCAGTTCCCTGTTCTTTTTTTCTTCCTGTTCAAGTCTAGGGTATCGAAATTATGAACATCTCCTAGAAACTCTTTATAAGTCACATTCTCTCTATTTTAGAGAGTCAATCTTTATTTTGAGGAGTCAACAAACTATAGAATAAATTCGGCTCTTTAAATGTAGAGATTCAACCCCGCCCTCTATGCTTTCATACATTGTTTCACGACTTTTCGTGCATATCTTTAGATGAAACCAATTTTTAAAAAAATGTAAATGTTGATTAGATAAATATAAAGAGTAGTGTTGTTGTGAACTTGTATACTCTTCATCTTTGAAATATAAATATAAAGTTTCTGCATGATCCCTCTAGTTTAATGTAATTACAATCAAGACACAAACATTTATATTGTAAAGGCTTCCAAAACTCACCTTATTATTTACCACATATATAACAATTATCCTATTTAAGTTAGCGAGATTTTAAACTTTAATAAACCCCACACAAGATGATGTCTCGTTTGACAACATCAATATTGAAATCGACTACTTTTTACTAATTAATCAAATGTTAGTTTGAACGTTTTTCGTCGCTTGCTAATATGTAGTGTTTTTAAATGTTTATAAGTTGTAAATATTGAGTCGCATGAAATGCGTGAATAAAAAAATAAAATTGAACAAATTAAATTAAAGATTAAACATTAAAACTAATTGTGATTCTTGCAATAACGTTTTAATTAAAAGTTTGATTCTTTTTCTAGGATTAAAATTGGTTCGTTAATAATTAGATAATTGAAGAAGTTATGGTATATGTTCTTTCTATATCAATTTTATTTTAAACCTACTAAACATTAAAACTAATTGTGATTGTTTAATATCGCAAGTTGAGACTCTGAAAACAACTTTGATTGAGACCTAAATGCAAATACATTGTAATCGAGAGAAATGGAAATGGGGGAAGGATACATACATTAACGAAACGAATAGAAGTCTTGTCAAGAATCTGCAGTTGGTTATATTCTCTACCACATCCAATCCAAATATGTCTACAGTATGATCTTCTTCTTCGTCAATTTGCAATTAGTTAATGACCTCGACCAACGGTTAGTTTGATGTCCTTGATCGAGTAGTATTTTATGAACGACAACATGAGTTATGATTTGACTATTCGTAAAAATAATCTTAAATTCCATAATCATACAAAGCTAATTATGATCTAAACAGATCAAAGAATACTTCAATATTACAAACTCAAACATAACCCACTTGACATCAATGTTTCAATCAACTATAGGCTCAGGTTATTGCAGCGTTCTAAAAGGTGTAATGCGTGACGATGCGTGAAGACCAAGTTATAGGCTAAGTGAGCTTAGGCAAGGCATATGCGTAAAAAAACGTAAAAATACATTTTCTTATTTTAATTTTCAGTCAATCAAAAAATCATTTAATTATTAAAAATAATACATATTAAATATTTAAAACAGATTTATAGGAATTTTATAAATTTTTTTCAAAAGTTTTCAACAAAAAGATAAATTTCAAATGTAAATCAACATTTAAATTTTAACTTTAAAGAATTATTTAAAAAAATTAAAAAAAGATAATAATGTGCACATAATCACGCTTACACACGCATTAGCGGTCAACAATTGTTGTTGCCCGCTAAATAAGGCGCCAGCCAAGTGGCTTGGCGTTTCCGTCGAGCATAGGAGGCTTCTTGGTGATATCTAGACGTGCCTTTTAAAATACTTATTATAGTACCCTTCCGTATCAACATAAAAGCTCAGATTCACCCAAAAATCCTCACAAAATTCAGGCGAGTGCAATTGTTGCTATGGACCAAAAGAACTCAATGTCGCCTCTAATGGGATCTCACTCTCTCACAAAATATCACTAGGACACTTGATCTCACCAAAGATTCATTGAATCATTCAAACCAGAGTTGAAGATGAAAGAGATATTATAGAGAATTTGAAACTGTGGAAAACCCTCGCACAGAAGATCAAATCACAGAGTAAAAAGAGAAATGGAAATGGGGGAAGGACACATACATTAATGAAACGGATAGAAGTCTTGTCAAGAATCTGCAGTTGGTTATATTCTCTACCACATCCAATCCAAATATGTCTACAGTATGATCTTCTTCTTCGTCAATTTGCAATTAGTTAATGACCTCGACCAACGATTAGTTTGATGTCCTTGATCGAGTAGTATTTTATGAACGACAACATGAGTTATGATTTGACTATTCGTAAAAATAATCTTAAATTCCATAATCATACAAGATGTATATTAAATGATTTGAGTATAGTGAGACACAATTTGTGTCGTGATCAAAATTATAACGTTCACGATCGATATATAAAGTTGAATGCTTTAGAAATAAACAATGCTGTGTTCGGTGCACATTAAACATGATTGTGTAGATTACTCATTTGTGATCGCTAAAAATAAGACTTCACTCAATCAAACGAGTCACCTAAATTCTGAGTGGATAATATACTTGGCCTCGTGATGACTGTAACCCAATGTATCTCAAAAGTGCTTTCGCCCACGTTCCTATTTTAATCGGGTTGGATTGGAGAAAGTTGTTTAATAATCTCTATATAAGATTGTTGATTTCTTATATGCTGTGTGTGAAATATATGCAAATCCCTCTTATACAGAGCTAATTATGATCTAAACAGATCGAAGAATACTTCAATATTACGAACTCAAACATAACCCACTTGACATCAATGTTTCAATCAACTATAGGCTCAGGTTATTGCAGCGTTCTAAAAGGTGTAATGTGTGGCGATGCGTGAAGACCAAGTTATAGGCTAAGCGAGCTTAGGCAAGACATATGCGTAAAAAAAAGGTAAAAATACATTTTCTTATTTTAATTTTCAATCAATCAAAAAATCATTTAATTATTAAAAATAATACATATTAAATATTTAAAACAGATTTATAGAAACTTTATAAATTTTTTTCAAAAGTTTTCAACAAAAAGATAAATTTCAAATGTAAATCAACATTTAAATTTTAACTTTAAAGAATTATTTAAAAAAATTAAAAAAAGATAATAATGCGCACATAATCACGCTTAAACACGCATTAGCAGTCAACAATTGTTGTTGCCCGCTAAATAAGGCGCCAGCCAAGTGGCTTGGCGTTTCCGTCGAGCATAGGAGGCGTCTTGGTGATATCTAGACGTGCCTTTTAAAACACTTATTATTGTACCCTTCCGTATCAACATAAAAGCTCAGATGCACCCAAAAATCCTCACAAAATTCAGGCGAGTGCAATTGTTGCTAAACTCAATGTCGCCTCTAATGGGATCTCACTCTCTCACAAAATATCACTAGGACACTTGATCTCACCAAAGATTCATTGAATCATTCAAATCAGAGTTGAAGATGAAAGAGATATTACAGAGAATTTGAAACTGTGGAAAACTCTCGCGCAGAAGATCAAATCACAGAGTAAATTAGGATTTCAACCAACAGAAGAGTATTTATACTAGTAGAGGCTACCGTTGATCCAAATGGACGATCAATGGTCTAGAGCAGCTTGCACTTTTAGTAAAGGATAAAACAACCAAAGTTGGATTTGCCATACACGTTTTCAACCAAGACTTGGGTACTGGTCTTGGGCTTCACTGGGCCTATTTAGTTGATGTTATTGGGGAATAGATTTAGGTTTGGGTTGAGCCCTTTTTTATTATTACCAAAAGAGATTGGATTGGATCAGGCATCATGGCCCAACAATCCCCTTTATCTTCCTTCAATTTCTAACATATATGATTTCAATCTCTTTCAAAGTTTGTTCGTGTTTTGTAATTCAAAAATAAAGAACAAGAGCTTCTCTATATTAACTTCTTCTCTCCTTAAATTTCAAGGTTGTCTTCGTTATTGCACGAAGCGAGCACTACATTTAGGTTCCATTGTATCCTGGAGGCATATTTACTAAGTCGTGTGCATCACTTGGACGGGGGCAAATATCGTCTTAAGGGAAGTGCAAACACGTGGCTTGAATTCACAATGGAGTTATTGAAACATCTTTATCAACGAGTTTTGTTTGATCTTCTACATCTGTTAGGTCATGTTTGATTGCCACATTTTCCATAAAAAATGTTACATTCGAGGTAAACGAATTTCACTTTGACCGTTTGATTGCAATGTGGAAATGAAAATCGAATTTAAAGGTAGAATAACTTTAAACTGCATTTTCTTTGTTTTCATGAAAAATGAATTTCTATGGGTTTGATGGGTTGTTATTTTTCAATTAACACGGAATTGAAATTTCTTTCCACTTTTATCTATCAAACAGATCCATATTGTAGTTTCTCCAACTTGTTTCTTCAACTTAGAATTAAATAATAATCATTCACTTTGTGGCTTATAGAGTTGCATTGTACGTGTATAGTTGTGACTTTCATAATGTAAACAATCCATTGCGGTATTGGGGATAAATGGTGTGTCTGTAATGCTAAATATCATTACTTAGTTCACCATCAAAATCTCTATCCTTGTCGAATAATGCAAGCAAGAAGGCCTTAGAGTTTCACACACGGACGACCACCTAAAGGTATGCACCTAGTGATTCATAGATGGAGTTCACACACAGTGCCTTCCATGTTTGTGTTCTTTTAGTTATGAATCAAGGGATCCATAGCCACCTAAACCGATGATAATCACATTAATGATGAATATTATTACTCATTCAATGTTAGTGATGAAACTAGACTCTAACCCCACCTTCCAGCTCCCTCCACTACTCGATTGGTGATGGGAAAGAAGGTGAGTGTTGGTAGAGGAAGACCATAGCGACAATGTCCCTATCAAAGCAATTCAATCTTAGAATCTAACATTAGATATATATCATATCAAGAATCAAAATATTCGGTGCAAGAACATCAAAATATCGAAGTATTTATTATAATCAACAATCACGTTGACAAATCCAAACCACCCCAATGAAAGCGTCAACATCTTCAACTAATCACATAGGAGACATTGCACCATGACTTTTAATTGCAAGAGAGTAAATAAATTCCTTAATATCATCGTACAAAGCTTTAGCAAAATTTGGATCAAATATCTCCACACCATGATGACCTCCATCAATAAATTTATATATCACGTGCACTCCACGTGCCTCCAGCATCTTCGCAAACTCCTTTTGCCTATCAACCAGTGGGTCCCCTTCATACCCCCTCACCATACACATTGGCAACCGTTCGATCTTCTCATCATGAGACCCACCAATCAATGGATTGCAATACTCATGATCTTTATCAGCATTCTTTGGCAATGCCAGTGACCACATCAAATCATTTGCATGCAGAGGAACAATATGATCATTGATGAGTTTAAGCTCTGATTGGGTCCTCTGCACCCCACCGTAGTAGGGCTGATTCATTATCAGCCCTTGGATTTTCACTGGTTCAAGATCAACGTCCAGTGCACGTAGACCTGCATTGTACACCATGTTGCCTCCCGCACTGCTCCCCATTAAGAAAGTTTTAGAAAAGTCAGCAAACTCTTTCATCCACGGATCAGAATCACTAATGGTAGCTTGATTTTTAGCCCACATTATAGCCTCCATTGCATCATCATACGCAGCCGGCAGGCGGTGTTCCGGTGCCAGACGGTACTCGACAGAAGCGACCAATGCAGGGAACTCAGCCGCCATGCGGTTGCACGATTCATGGGAAAAACTAGACGTTGCACTGAACAAAACAAACCCACCGCCGTGGAAATAGATGATAAGTGGAAGCTTGGTGATTGACGGCAGATTTTTAGGCCGAAAGAGGCGGATGAAGGTGGCGTTAGTGGCGTTGAGAGGTATATCTTTGGAAAGGACGACTTGGGTGGTTGAGTCAACGTCAATTTCAGGATTTGCCGGTAGAGTTGGAAAAGAGTCGAGTCTTGTAATTGAGCCATCAGGATTTGGCACGATTTTCAGCTTCTTGTAAGCATCATCTTCTTCCATGGAAGCTGTCTTTTGATGATCAGACATTTTTTTATTGCTAGACAGAGAAGAAAGCTTGTAAATAAAGAAAAAGTGCTTGTAATTAATTAAGTAGTTGAGGTAGGCGTGCCATGCGGTGTAACTTTAGTACCGTGCCAACTATAATATTTCCGTGGTCTAGAAATAAAGTATGCAGGAGAAATAGTAATAAAAAAATATTACTACAAATTTAATGTCCCCAATATTTGGTGTAATACAATGCACAAAAGGTGGCTCTTAATGTGACTATTTATTGACACGTATTAAATACGTTGAACTCATTATTTAAATAGATCTTACGTACACATGTCAATTAAAAAGTAGTAGCAAGTACTAAAAATTTTCTCGAAACAGAATACCCATTTTTATGCCCCGAGCCCTAACTCAGTAAGCTTCAAAGTCCACATATACAACATAGTTGCCAAGATTTTAACTTCCACGATATTGGTACCAGATGTTGGAAATAGATTCTTCATCCATGTTCGGTATAACAAACAAAAATTTGACTTCTTTTTCTTCCTCAGTAGTCATGGGTTATTGTCTTATATAGATTTTTCAATAATAATCAAGCATAGAAATATCGCAATCAAACTCCTTAAAGGAGATGATAAATGAAGTTATGGAGTTGGATGGCATAAGCAGAAGATGTGACTAACATAGCATTTGGGTTGCATAGAATAACTATCCTCCTACAGTGATCTGTCCATACATTCAAATATCAGAAGACAAAATAAACAAACATCTTGGAAAATATAGAATGAATTTATAGAGATGACCTGGTGAAATAAGTCACATGTCGACCTCATTCGATGTTCACTTATCGACAAGAAAGGTAATTTTGATGCATTAAGCAACATTAGTCAGATATTGAAGTTCTCAGTCAAAATAGGGTCATTGTAAAGTAGGGCAATTAATTCATCAGCAGCAGAATCCAGTTGTCCAGTAAGAAATTTCCATTACCTTGTTCATTGCAAGCTGGCAATTTCCATAGACCCCATTGATGTCAGGATGTGCAGGATGTGGAGAATAAAGAATACAGTAGCTAAAATAAGAAAATTTCAACTTTAATAGAATCATGTGACTTGGAGCAGTTAACTGTCTTTCTGGTGGCAAAAACTCGATGTACAGGCTGCAGAAAAAAAAAGGCTAGAAGCATTAAATTGTTAATGAATTGACTCTGATATGAAAAAGAACAATAGATTGTAACTTTAGGGGAGGGGAGGGGAGGAGGGTACGGCTAATGTGAAATCATTTCTTCAACTTAGTCTTATGGGTATATAGGGAATGTAAAATACATCTCGCCCTTGCTATTCACGAAGGTTAGTAGATGTAAAACGAACGTGACACCATCAGATTGCAGAGGAAGTTTATCTATGTTGTAACATCTCACAGATTTGTTTCTTCGTACACACAGAATTCCACATTTCTTACCTTCAGAGCAAAATTTGACTGTTGGCCTCCTCCTCACACTATGAATAGCGTTAGCTTCTAGTCTCAATTTTACCTAACTGTAACAAAAGCATTACAAGCAAAAGGAAAACCACATACACCGTGAAAGCACGTCTATTTGAAATTTGAAAATAACAGAAGCGCTGACCTTCTTAAGATATTAACACCCAAAATGACACCAGAAGGTCCTTGGTTACATTAAGTATCCAGTTTGTTCAGTTCCGCGAATTCCCAGATTACTATCTCATATGACCTCAATACATATATTTAACATCAGGGTGCAGAGGATGGACACTTTAATATGAACATTAGGGATTCCCTTTAAATTTTGACACAACCTTCTAATGGATTTGCTGAGTTGAAAAAAACATGACTTTTAAGAATTCTTGATTGGGCAATTCAGATCTCTTTTTCCAAATTCGATAAGTGCTCGTGCCTCATATTAAAAAGGTATCCACATCTTTGATTTCTTCCTCAGAAAACCAATAGAAACTTTCTCCAACTTCAGAATTATCAAAACAAAATACAATAGAATTTAGTTAATGAGCATAATGTTAAAGCAAATAGGGGGAAACATTCAAATTTTACGAGCACAAAACACCGAAAAGGCAAATTTAAAGGAAAATACGTTACAAGAACAAGACAACCTTGATGCCTTGACCAAAACCCAGCAGTAAAGATGCATTCATAGTTACCAATCTAATCAAAGATAACTGTGTACGCATTAAAGTGAATTACTGATGGTTTTTTGACAGAAGTCATTAAAGTATGTTGTCGATAATATTCAAGTCAAATATATTGATAGATGCTGTATTCTTTATTTGTTGATATACTGTATATGCAAGTCATTCTTTAATCTTTGTCATTGTATGCAGTTGCACCCGAATGGGGCTCTTGGAAATAGCATGTGCATGCAGCCCGCTATTCACATAAGTTGATTCATGACTGAGCAGCAAATTCCAGGGAGCATGCATATATTGCAGACTTCATATATTTATGAATAATAATTTCATATACTACACTTCCACTCTAGTTTGCATGTAAATGAAATATATCAATCATAATCTGCTTCTTCGCTTTCCTATTTCTTTTTATTATTATTATTTTTTGGACACTAAAGGAAGCCAGATTAGTAAGGCAAGGATCATCAAACTTGTTATAAGAACAACCCAATGGAACCACCACAAGCATCTTAAACGTAGATGCCATGTGTGAGATTTTAGTCATTTGCTTTCTAAGGTGCCTTTCATTTGTATGTTGAGACTTTTATACATAACTTCGTGCTATGTATGAGCAGTCATGTATCAAAACTTAAAAGGAATATGTATAAGTAGGACGTAATCATTTTCATATGGCTGGGTCCTAGTAAGGTTCTTCTGGGCTGTAATTGATGTCTTTTCGGAAAAAAAGCTCGTCTCTTTTACAAGGAAGCAGACAACTAGAAAGTAAAATGTTTTCCGGGCCCAAAAAGATTATAGTTCAAAGTCCATAAAAGGCAAAAAGGAATATCATTAAAGGCAATGGTACTAAATTTTTAGTTCTCAGAGGGCCTCACCATTTAGAAAGTGCGAAAATATCACATACATATACCCAAACTTTATGCAAGGGATTCCTAAGCATCAACTCCTCATCGGAGTATAATCCAGGGGATACGTGTCCCTTTATCATCATTGCCAAAAGAAGTCAAAACAAAATGGAATATGAGACATGATTAGTATGTAAATGAGAAAGCAGGTGAGAAATCCACATTTTCCATTTTCTATTCCCCACTGTTGCTTACTACAGATTATTACGTAAATAAAGTTCGTAACAATAAATGTTCTATGCTAATAAAACAGATACAGAAAATGAAAATTGGAAAGTGATCAACTCAATGAGGCTTTTTCCTTGACTTGAAAGGAAAATTGGATGGCGGTGAAGGGGAAAACTCAAAGGGCAAGTGGGGTGGCTCGGACTCACCAGAAAGCATTTCCACAATTTCTTTCATGTCAGGGCGTTTGTTAGGTGATCTTTGCAAACATAGGAGTGCAATAGTGATGCAGAGTAATGCTTGTTCACGGTTCAACGACTGGATGTTTGCGTCAACAAGATCCAATAGCTTCCCATTGATAGCCATTTGCCGAGCCCATGAAATTAGATTAGCCCTTTCAAATTCTGACATTGGTGAGGCTGTTACCTGTAGCGGCCGTCGCCCTGAAACCAAAACTAATAATAGAACACCAAAGCTGTACACATCACACTTTGCAGACACCTGACCCCCACCACCATACTCAGGAGCAATGTAACAAACAGTTCCTCTCATACTTGGAGTACTACTAATGCCTCCACTCTTGGGGATATCTCCACTAGCCCAATCTTGACTATTTCTTCTACCAATTCGAAACTCCCCACTAAAACCATCCAGCCACCGATCAATGTTGCTTCTGCTACCCTTGCTCTTCCTTCTCTTCTTCTCTGGCACCACATCCTCGTCCCTTTGCCACCACAATTCCCCATCATTATCCGATTTAAGCCCCCTTTTCTTCTTTTTCTTTGCCAATTCCTCACAGAACTCCTCCTTCCACCATTCTCTTGGTTTCCTAGTCTTCTTCTCCTCATCCAGTGATGTCCACCACTCCAATTTCTTCTTGTGCTTCTTTTGCTCCATTTTAGGACCATCTTCCACCGAGCTAGTAGTTGTGATCCAATCCTTCTTAGGTCTTTCTTTCTTTATCTCACTCCCAATCCACTCCATTACATAGTCCTTGATCCTCCCCGAATCCGATAATCCGCCAACAATATCCTGCTTCCACCACCAATCCCGCCCAGACTCACTCTTCCTCCTTCCACCACCAACCTTTCTGTTCGCACTTTCAACACTCATTCTATCAAAAAGCCCCTCTGAAACACTAGTCTTATCCAGGCACTCGGATGGCGATGCATCCACGGCTCCCCCCTCCCCATCCAATATCCTCAAACAATAACTCTCTGGAGATTGATCCACATTCACAACCACCGCATCCTCTGTCATAACGCTCTCATTCTCCTCCATTATCGACCCATAATCCTCCCCCTTCTTCTCAATTTTCTCATCCTCCTCAACAATCTCTTCCTCTCCAGTCAAAACCTGGGCTAATCCGAAATCAGCAATCTTTGCATTAAAATTAGAATCCAACAATATGTTTGAAGGCTTAACATCACCGTGAACAATATGCGGATCACAAGTGTTATGCAAATAATCAAGACCTTTTGCTATTGACATTATAATAGCGAACCTCATTTTCCAGTGCATTAACTCTGAGCACTTTCTATCTAACAAGGCATCCTGTAAGCTACCATTTTGCATGTACTCGTAAACAAGTACCAATCTTCTTCCTCTTCGCTTCCTCCGGCAACCATAATAGCAACTTTTGTTATCATTATACCCGTCCGAGGAGGAGAACCCAAGTACAGATACGACGTGAGGGCAGCACGTAGTGTCTATACTGGATGCAAGGGAGAGTTCGTTCTGGAACTCTCTCTCACCTTGGAAAGTGCCGGAGGAAGCCTCACTCATGAGCTTCACCGCGATCTCCAGCCCAGATGGTAGAATCCCTTTAAAAACCGACCCGAATCCCCCCTGTCCGAGGCGGTTGGAAGCGTTGAATGAATTGGTGGCGCTGCGGAGTACAGAATAGGAAAAGCGGTGCGGGGGCAGTTCATGCTTCAGATCCGCTGGTGCCGTCCTTCTGCGGGAAATTTTCCGATATATAATGGCAGAGAATAAGAAAAACGCCAAGGCTATTGTGGCAGCTAAAATGGGTGGAAGGAGAGGGATTTTGCTTCGTTGGTGGTGGTGGTGGGAGGGCGGTGGCTCTGGAAATGGTGGCGGAAGTGGTGGCATTGTTGTGTATAGTGCGGAAAGATAGCGTCTTTAGGTGATCGAAAAAGACTAGTGAAGACGAAGAAGAAAGAAGCAGTGTGTTGAGAAAGTGTATCACTGAATCACCTCCTTCTGTTTGTTATCCTCTTCAGTCTCCCTCTCTCTCACCTGTTATTTTGTCAGTTGTTTAGTCAAATGCTACAGCTACAGCACCGTGATATATCAGCGCGGGTGGGGTAGTCCGGGGGTATCAAAAGGCGTCAACGTGGACTCATATCGAGTATTAGACTCTCAAACCTTACTCGTTAAAGTGCTTTCACACTCGTAATGTATGTTTGTCACTTGTTCCAACACCTGGAGTAATCCAAGTGAATAATGCTCGACGAAGAATAAAATCTTCTTGTGTGAAGATACGATTCAAAAATTATAACTCGTGTTGCTGTCTGTGTCTAGATATGAATTGTATCGGAAGGCCTAGATATTTTAGACATGCTAGAGAATCCAAATCCAAAATATGAGAGAAATGGTGAAAAATAATTGAGAAGTGGGGTGGGGTGGGTGAATGAACAAGTTGACTAACAACAAGCTGTAAACATCAACATATTCGTTTGTTTTTAAACCAATATAAAAAAATTTAAATATTCTTGTCTTTTTATATTTTTGTTTTTGAGTACTAGTTGACATTTTGTAATTTCTATTTAACTTCACATAATAATCCAAAAGAAATTGAGGGATTATTTGACAAATACTCTGATAAAAATTAATAAAATATGTGATTAAAAAATTATGGATCCCATAAAAAACTCCTTATACTCCACAAATCAGCATTGAGTCCGATTACTTATTTCTACATATATTTTTTTTAAAAGCTATGGTCAATAAAATTTAATAGTGGTGTGAAGTTGACCTTAGAGTTTGAGTTTGACAAATTACAATCTAAAAGTTTGCTGGTACCTGGTAGTGAAAAGTAAAAAGTTTTATTTTAATATTTTTTCTAAAGGATTATTGTGTAAAAAGGAAAAAAGACAAGGGTACAAATGGAAGAAAACAAAGTGTCGGGGAACATAAGCAAAAAATACAATGTGGTGTAGTTGTCACTGGTCACTCGTATTCTCTTGGATGCTCGTGCCAAAGTTGAGTAATCACGTGCTGTCTTCCCTCATCGATGCAACGCGCCTTTACATTCGCGTGATGTGCACAGCCTTTTGACTGCTGCAAATCAATTAATTTAATTCTCAACCTTATTTAACGGAAGAGTAACGTTATTTGTAGTCGTTCATTATTTTAATCGTACTATATTGTGTACATGTGGCGACTAGAAATTTGATGTATTAGTGTACTATTTTTTATTATTTCATACATCAAATCATTAATCACGTGACATCCACGTAGAATGATTATGATAATGAGCTACTGCAAATACTATTATTCTTAACGAAAAGATTAAGAATAATCAGCAAGAAAATATACAACTTGCTCGTTTAAAACTATTGTCTACTTTGTGCAAATTGCCACTATATTCATTTGGTATATTATTGAATAAAAATAAAAAGTCATGTTTATTGATATTAAATTATTTATTTGACAGGCCAAAAACTTGTCTAGGAAAATAAAGGTTTAATATAAGTGAAATTAATGGATTATCTGATAAAGTTTTGTGATTAAAAAAGTTGATAAAATTGTGAATTTATAAAATATATTTTTGAAATAAATTTTTTTTATTTTTTTATCGACTTTTAGCAATTATTTAAGTTGTACTAAGTCCCTGTTTGGTGGAAATTAAAATTAAAATTTTTATCAAAATTTAATCAATAATTATTTTTAATCATATATTTTATCAATCTTTATCAAAATTTATTAAAAATTTGATTTAATTCCCATAAGCAGGGAGGTGGTCGGGGGTTGTAAATAAGTACTTAATTTTGCTTGGTATTTACTTTTTATGGAATCTTGTAACATGGTGAGTTCAACGTTTTACTTTTAGGGTTTCGCAAAGTTTAAGGTCAAAAGTAAAAAGCTTTAAATTTCTTTCATATGTCAAACGGCATACCCCATGCATGCTTGTCGGGGGCCTCGCCTCGAATTGACTTCATGCTTGAATTTTGAATATTTCTTTTTTCTTCTCTAAAAATAAATTTTTAATAATTTAGGTTTATCCAAAGACAATTAAATATTATTAGTCTCGAAAGGTGAGGCCATTTTCAAAAAGTAAAACAGCTTACTTTTTTAATGAATACATAAAAAATACTAAAATTCAACTCGGGCTTGACGTTGGTAGTGATTATGATACTTCAAATTTCAAATAGCTTTTGCTTATTTCGACCAAAGTACTAATTGATTAACTACTTCAAATTTTTCTTTCTTTGTGAATATAGTTTTAGGGAGTTACTCATATTAGTAGTCTTTAATGAGTTTTTAGCATATTAATCTTTCTAGTTTTGATTTTTGGCTGAAGTTGATGTTTCGAAGACGTGATCATGCACGAAATAAGTTTTTGAAAGAATATGTGATTAAAAAATAGAGAAATTTATGAAAAATGATTTTTTTAAGAATGTGATCGAAAAAAATTAATTTTAAAAAAATCAATTTCAAACGGATACTCAACATGAAAAATGTATAATTATACATGCAATGCTAGTTGTACATCAGTGATTACACTCCCCTCACATGGGGATGAGACCCACTCGAATAAAAAAATATTATTCCAGTGGATCCCACCTCCATGTGAAGGGAGGTGGAACTCTTGACGTACAAGTGAAAATACCCATGTATAAACACGTTTTTACAAGGATCAAAGTTGTCACCTTGTTCATTTTTGGACAGAAAGGATGTTCACGGGCGTTATTGTTTGCTTGGTTAGTACGAGAATCATGAAAGGACCACTCTCCAATGTCGAATATTATTTTGATGTAACAACCATATATTCTGCAATTTGTCACTATCCAATTTGCTATTTTAGTTTTTCTTAGATTTATAAATTAATTTTTTTATGTTTTCACCACTATTTATACTTTTCATTACAGAAATCATCCTTTTTATTTATTTCCATTCAATTTTTCAATAAAAATATGTGAAATGATGGATATATTCTTCTATTTAAATAAAATAAAAATAAAGAATTAATTACAACTATACTTTCAATTTTTTTAAAAAATAAAAATGAATCTCAGATAAATTATTAAAACATTAGAAATTAAAAATTAAAAATTAAAAAAAAAAAAAATCTGTCCCAACCACTCTCACCCACCCACGCAACGGCATCTTCACCTCCTCCTCCCACGATCACAGCCACCACCGAACCATTGCTCACCGCCCATGGCCACACCATTTACAGCCCCCGCCTTCCACAATCATCACACTCACTGCACATATTGTGCATAGAAACAACCAACCCAATATATCAGAATTGATGCTAAAACTCTACAATAAATTCAATTAGGCTGAACTCCGGTTCGATTCCAGTGCAACTCCAGTTCAAACTCGATGCTGAGCTCAAATAATCCATACAAACTATTTAGGCTTGTCAAGAACAAAGGTTAACCAAAAAATGAAATTATAGCAACAGGTCGATACTCAAATTGATACAAAAGAAAAAAAAACGTTATTACGCTTTTGACAACAAATTACAATATTTCATTGAAGAAAGTGATAATCAATTAGGGGGAATTAACTAGCATACCTCTGTTGTACTGGAGTTAATTGAATTGGAGTTGCTTTGGCAGAAAATTCTGTGAAGTCTGCGCGTCTAATTCGACGATGGGAAAGAGAAATTCATTAAAAGAGGAGATTGATGGTGGAAATGGAGATAATAGGGGCGGATAATGGGGAGGCCGACGGCGCTAGAAGTTGTAGCTACCCAAGCCATGACGGCGAAGTAGCGGCAGTTTTCTTTTGTGGAGCAAACGATTTAACGTATAATTTCTCAGCAGCGGATACGGATTATTCTAACGAGATATATATTGATTGTGAAACGGATTTAGATATACTGATATTGTTTGAAATTTTTAACATACAATGTCATTTGGGAAATGGGTTTTCAAGATTTGAAAGGTAATGTCGCGGCGGCGGAGAGGGTGTATCTTCGCTGGACCTTTGGGTATGGGTTTGGTTTTTATTTGTATTTGATATCTATTCTGGGCTTCCGGTGACCGTAAAATAAGAAGAAGAAGAAGAAGTTGTTTAATTGTCATCGTGGTGGTGGAGGAGAAATAATTTCTTATTTTTTAATAATTTATTCGTTTGCACTTTTTTTTAAAAATTGAAAATATGATTTTACTAAGTTCTTTATTTATTTATTTATTTTTATTTAAACAGATGAATATATTCGTTATTTCACAACCTTTTATTAAGAAATTAAATGAAAATGGATTAAAGAATGTTTTCTGCAATAAAATGTGTACATATAAATGAAAATGCAAAAAATACAATGTAAGGATGTTTTACACAATAAACTTCAAACTTAGAGAAGTTTTGTGCTAATAACCTTGGTGTAAACTAATCTCGGAACCATTTCAAATTATGGAATTGATCTTTTGCTCTATACGGGTAGGATAAAAACTTATCACTGCCGATATAGTAAAAACACCTTAATTATGTCTACCCTGTTTCAAATTAATTCTTAACCAATTCGATGAAGTTTTTAAATTCATAAAATGGACAAAAGTAACTAAAACGCTGCAAACATTGGGAGGAAATATGTCATCATCCTGCTAAGAAAGGTGCTGCTTGAGACGACGAAGTAGAAGACATAACCAGCCAGAATAACACATTTTAAACTTAAGTTCATGAACAGTTACCACTTGTATTGTGTTGCCAATTTTTCACCAGTCCACTGTGAAAATAAATGAATGAAGATTAAATTTATAAACTAATTCACATAAACAATCAACACAATTCTACAGAGGCTTTGCACCACCATTTTCTTGGACAGAGTTCACTGGCGTGGAGGAGCCGCTCCTCTTAGAAGCATTAGATTGCCCTGTAATTGTCCTGCCCATGAACTTTCCAGCTTTACTTAGACCACTGCTGAAGGCTCCAAGACCACTACCAACAATTCCTGCACCAGCACCTATGCCACTTCCCACAAGTCCCACTCCAGCACCGATACCTGTACCCACCACACCAACACCAGAACCAATCAGTGAGGCAGCACCGTCTAGGGCATCCATAGTGCTCCCAATAACTCCAGCTTCTTTCAGTTTCTTTCTTTCTTCCAGGATCCTCTTCTCTTCTTCAAGGGCAGCCAATTGCTCTTCCTTGTTAAATTCATGATAAAACACCTGTAAACAAAACCCATAGCTTGCCAAGCATCAAACTCGGAGCTTCTACTAAATGACAACAGAAAAGTACGATAACATGTCCAATGTCTAAGTAACTACTTTGTTGAATATTTGGACCATCAAGAGAGGAAAATAGAACACCGCGTGAGACAGCGGGATATATTTAAGTTGAGCCGATAGCAACACATGTTGCTTCGTCCCTATACCTGTGTTTGGTGCATTATAAAGTTTCCACGTTCTGTGGGTAAATGCAGTCTTAATCACAAGGTTGTACCTGAATTGTAAGAGTTCCTCTATCCTTCTTGTCTTTGATTTTAAGCATATCAAGTGATGGCAGCAGCCTTAATTCAATTTCTTTTGAATTCTCAGCTTCCAGCTCAATCAGAGGTAACTTTGCAACGCCCAATCGCTCATCTTGTCCAACGTCTTTATCAAAGACCTTTATCCACAAGCAAACAATCAATCCATCACACACAGAAACAGAAAGAAAAATAGAATGAAAGCAATCGTTGTTGCATACAGAAACACTAGATGTTTCTGAAAGCAGTCACTAAAGTTGCAATCTTATGCCAACAATATTGTCAAACCCCTAATGCCTCCTCGTTGTGAATTGAAGGGAACAGCAGCACAGATAACGAGTCTTCCAATTTCCCAACGATCAATCCTACTTTGAAGAAATTGATTTGACTTTAATGGCAAAAGAAAAAAGTAGTCATCTAAAAAGAATACCAAGTCATCAAAGGAGTTAAAGAGTAAGCTTGTCGTCTTCATAATATCTTGATAAGGTTCAATAAAAAAAGGACAATTGTGAAAATTTTATTGTTAAAAATATCTGATTATTTACATATTTTACATCAGATAGTATAAACAGTACATGGTTGTAGGAATCATCTACATGAACCAATTAACTCAAAAATGTCACCTTCCTCTCTATACCACCACATCTAACCTTGTTTATTCATTTGATTTTCCTTCAACAAGGCCTCAATGTAGTTTATCTCTTCTAACCCATAAATTAATATAGATTAAATAGTAATTAATTGATTATTTCTAAAGTACCATTTTACAATACCATTTTCCTGGGAGCATCTATGAATCCGATACTACTGACTAGAAATTTTGTTTGGTGAGTAGAAAGATCAATAAAAGCATAATTTGCTAATTTAAAAAACCATGCATGAAATCTGGAAAGAGCATTGGTCTAGAGATCAAACCTCAACAATAAGAGATTGTGTCTCCTTGTCTTCTGCAATTAACTCAAACGTTTCGTTCCAAACAGGATTCAGGTTGTTATCAATAACCTTGGTTTTGACCTTGAAAAGTGGACGAATGTACACAACAACGTAGGGATCAGATTTTCCAATCAACTCCTTGTTTTTCAAGTTGTTTGCCCTCAATACAGTAACTGTAAGATTTCCCTGTGGCTTAAGCTCCAACTCCCTGTAAAAATCCAAGAAAGAAAAATTAAGAATATGCAGGTTGGAACCAAAATGGTTCCCTGGACAAGTAAAGAGATATAGCACAGATGTTACAAAACCCATTGCAATGGTTGGAAACAAATAATGAAATCACTCCTTAATAACAGTTTTTGATTTTAGATGAGATCATTATATAGCCCCTGTTTGACATCCATTCTATTTCTCTTTTTTTTTTTTTTTCCTCTCTTTCTTCATTTTAACCCCACATTCTATCAATAAATAATATTACACATAAACTCAAAAATTCTCCTTACTTTTTAACCACTTATTCTTCCATCAATCACTATTCCAAAATCTATCCTTTCCCCAAAATGGGTGTCAAACACAAGCATAATATGGTACAAAGCAGGCAAAGATCCACGGATCAATTTGAATACGCATTCTTGATAAATGCATATGTTAGACCTCTGCAGAAACATGAATGTAGCCAGCTTATGAGGGACATCATAAAGATCAAGAATTAAATAGAACCTCCTTTTCTGCTTAAACTTTTACTAAGGTGGTCATTAAATAATATCTGGACCAATGAATGGCGGTGTTGTCTTCCACGCCTATGCTTATGATATGGCATTATCTGCCATGCCCATGCTAAAGATAGAGAACCGAATGTCACACCTCATTTTTACCTTAACCTTTTAAAAAGGTGGGGTCATTTAATAAAACCACCGAACAATGAATGTCTTCCACGCCTATGCTTATGTGGTGTCAATCAGATTAGTAGTTGACTGAATTTCAAGATTACAGAGGTGCAGTTGCAATACCAGAGCTGATACTGTCAACTTCACTAAAACCAAGCGTTCTTGAAGACTAAATTGAACTTGGGGCAATGATATATCCACTGGAGACTTCACTAGCCATTGGACTAAATTGATCCCTCATTTAGGACAGATGGAAGCAGGTTATGGATCTGTTTGAGTTGGTCGATCAATCCTTCTAAAGAGTTCTTAAACCAGTTGTACAAGCTCAAATTTTCTTCTTCCTGTTGTTTGATAGTTAAGAGCTAGAATTTTAAGTTGCAGGGATCTTGACATATACTGCAGGAACTATACTTTAATTGTTGCCGAATTAGCAAACTGCGTGTTGCAATAGGAATAAAACTGATAATACCCAAGCAAGAGGCCGAGAGAGAGGAAAATGAAGAAACAAGATGACAGTACTTGGAATATGAAGAAGCAGGCCGGAAAAGTGAGGTACCTGGTATCTACAGGTATGCCACCAATAGGAACAACAATCCTGTGTGGCCATTGAAGCATATCTGTGATGATTGAAGTAACAGTATCCTTGCAGAAAAAAGCACGGTCAATTCAAATAACATTCATATAATTTGTCTAGAGAAGAAAGTATGAAAACTTACATCAATCATATCCGAAAGCCCAGGAATGGCCGTTAAACTTCCACCAATAGCCTTCAGAGTATAATCAATTCTTGGCTTGGGCTGATTGACACAAAAAGGTGTAAACCATATCAGAATAGTCAAATCATATCTTCACATAAGAAAAGTTTCTTTTTGGATTGAATGAGCTTTACTGATAAATGATGGAATTTTATGCATGGATGTTTATGTAACGAAAACCTGGGGGAAAAAAAAACCCAGAGCAGAAACATGAGACTTATTATGTCACTCTCCAATGGTAGTTAAAAGCTAGGAATTAACACTTCTCACATTGGGGAACTGATAGAGTATACAATTCCAATTAAGTGATCGGGGAAGTGATTTTTTATTTTTTATTTTTAGAATGAGTGGTTAAAAAAGTAGGGAAACGTTATGAGAAAACATTAAAATTGATTATTATTATTATTTTTGGAGAATGTGGTTGAAAATGAGGTTGGACAAAAGTGATTTTCAAAATTCACTTCCACACTAGCACTAAATATGACGAAATAATTCCAAAAACAAAAAAATTAACTGGATGATGATGAAGCAACAGCCAGTGACAAAGCATTTTCTTCAACCTTCTACAATTAAGAAGTTCTAACCTGACTTGAAAAATCATATGTACAAACATAGACAAGACATATCAGTAAACTTCATATAATAGATCATGAACTCTATTTTGTAGCTCTCTCGTCAATGGACTTCACTCATTCAATATATCATCTTAATACTTTGATCATTATCAACCAACGAGCATTTAGTCAGTGACAAACGCAAATAACAATGAAAATCTAGACCAAGAAAAATCATCACAAACTTAAGCAGAGTCTTGCTTGTCTTAGTATTTTTGACCTAGAATATATATATTCACCTTGTCAGTAAATTTTGCACCATTCACCTCTGAGCTACCTTCTTATCAAATTAGATTTGAGAGGGACCTCTGCACAGTACTCAAGATATTTTCACCCAAATAACATTTTGCAGTCCCCATTGGTTACTCAGACCTCAGTATCTATTGGAATCAATCCCCCAACCTAAGAAAAGTAAATCGACATGTACAGTCAAGAATATACCTCAGCAAGTAGAGCAACCACAACTGCAGAGATGCAAGGAATTTCTTCTGCAAGCTGGAAAATTGCACGAACTATGGTAAAAACTTTAAGATCCTTCAACTGCAGCGAACACAGAACAGCAACACTATATTAAAGTTAAGAATACAACGATGTGAATGATAGTTATTGAAAAACAGATACTAATCAAAACTTGTAAGACAGCAACTAGGTCGTTAGTTTGGTGAAATATCTGATGCACCAACCTGAATCGGGATAGAAGCAACGAGTGCAGCCTCAATGGCTAAAATAATACTTGGATCACCACCCCATCGGAGGTCAATGTCCATTGTGATTTGACCATTCTTAAGGCTCTGGACACGAATACCTGCACCAATCAAGTAATTATGAATGCAATACCTTGATTCCATCGAATCCCGGAATTTTTATTTTCCAAGAAATATGGCTGTGACCTAAACTTAGAAGATCTTCTCTTGAAATCATAACAAAGTCCTAAAATATGTGATGAAACATTAGACAACATTAGCGCAGCATCAAAAGAACAATCTCGAGCAAAAAATGGCTAATACTAAGATGTGCAGTTCTCACATTTTGTTTCCATCAAAGGATGTCAAATCAGTAATTAAGCCTTGGAAGCATGTTTTTCTTGGTTCTTTACAATTAAGCTGGTTTGACTTTGTCTCCAGCATTTCATTCAAAAGGTACCGAGTTGGCAGACGGCTAAGATAGAAAAAAAATATAAGAGTACTTATAAGACACCATTCATTTATAATTTTTCAGAGCCCTTGAGCACGTCTGATTCAAGTTCACAACTGTCTAATGACTAGTCGGAGGTAACCCAACTATTATCCACCGTTTTGACCATAAAAATGGCTCTACTCAACTAATTAAAATGTAGGAGATGTCATCCTAGGTTTCTTAAAGTGCTCTTCTATCATAAACAAATACAGTATTTTGACCTACTTTGATTTCAATAAAAAGATCATTCAAGTTAATGGAGACACACTAGTTTTAACCAAACAACAGGCAATGTAGCGATAGAGGCATAGATCAATCAAACAAATTATATTTCCGACATGATAAAATTTATCAAGATAACAATAAAATGATTTTTTAGATTGATAGAACTCCAAAATTAGTCAGTCAACAATTGAAAGAGATGTACTTGCTAGTCCGTTAAATAAGTGATACTTGTAAGATTCTAACTGCAAGCATGCTTAGTACGACAGACAAGGTTTTATATTCATCTGCCTCCTAACAGCAAAGCAATCTTTGCACCGTCAATATAACAAACTAATCCTTGTTTCCAATAAATTTTGGGTCAGCTACGTGAAACTTTTTACATGACCATGTTCGAAGATAAAAAGCAACTGGATAATGGACATTGAGAAAACCAAAAAAGTCAAACAAAAAGGTTAATTACATCCAAAAAATTTAAGCAGATGGAAGTTTCTATAATAATCAACAAAGGTTTGCTCAATTTGATATCAAACCACCAAAGAGATCAAGCAAATATCAGGTCCGACACCAAGCATGAGGAAAAAGATGAAGACATTATGTTTCCTACCTTCAATCTTCGGAGCCACAGTTCCAAGAGACAGTTTGCTAAACTTCATTGATGTAATGCCTGGAGGTCGATATTCTTCCAATAAAGGTTCGACAGAATCTTTTATAATAGCCTCTGCTGCCTGGAAGAATTACGATCAAGAAAATCAGCAATGTGAACTCATGAAGTGGAAGGTCATTATCAATGTCAACAGAATGATGAGAGAATTTAGTTAATGATAAAATCAGTTATTGGATTACGAAGATAGATCTTCCACATTAGAATCGAAGAATTATATATTAACATACACATGATGTATATGCCTGTACAATGCACAAGTCACACCTAGTAGATTATTGAGAAAAGAAGAGAGAGAAGCATACATCTGCAACAAATGGCCACAGTTTACTCAATTGCTTGTTTAGCCATTTCACCTGAAAGAAGAAGCAAGCAACATAAGATAAATTCCATGACGGGCTGACAAAAATTGAGTGCAATATTGATGGCTCGAATGTGCCCCGATAAGAAACAATAATGCTTCTTGAATACATAACTTCCATTCAAGTGTGGTGGAAGTCAAATAGTTTATTTTCAACCAAAATCTTTTTCTTAATGGGTAATCGTGCCAAAAAAACATGCAATAAAACATAAAAATCAACATTACAATATCCAAGGCTATATTGAGCATCAAAAGCAAACTCATAAACTTCATGAAGTAAAATAATTTGTTGTTTAATCTCAACATGAAAATTAAGAATATTAACAACAAAGTTTGGAGCTAAAACAATATGACGGTAATTAGTAGACAACAATCGAATATGAATAAGAAAAGTATACAGGACAACAATTACCCTGGACAACAACGTGGCAACCCTTGGAGTACCATTCAGTTGACGTAATGTCATAACTTAGTAAATGTTAAAAATCTAGGCAACAACAATGTGGAATGTTTGACTTAGGTGGCAACGACATAGCTAATTTTCCAACTATGTTATTGTTAATTGTATCAACTATCGGTATGATCATGAAAGGGAACGCAATACAATGCTCAAAACTCTTGTCCTCGACAACCAACTTGTCTCCATATATGATGTTGCTACTCCAATCAACCGTATCATTAGTCCCTTTGCAAAGGGAAGGGACAACTGCATTATAATCTAAAAATTTTATAGTTTATGTCGACTAAGGTTTGATCTTGATGCTACACTTCTCAAAAAGTCTCCCTACCAAATTCATTGCAAAAGGAAAAACTCCTTATTGTTCTTTTTCACACTAACCAAAAGGAGGGCAAGCAATTCTAGAGAAAGATTATTGCTTTATTCCAATATAAGAGTCATAATTATCTTTATGGATAAGAAGATGTTCTCTAGATGATTTTCTCTACGTGCCAAAAGAAAAAAATATTGGAACATATCAATTATCATTTGTTTACATTCTAAATCCAATATGATGACACAATACCTCACATTTGCCATATTTCCAAGTATCCTAGCTCCCTTTAACATACAATTTAGTAGATTTTTCAGAGAGAAATGCAAATGAAGAAAGATATCCTTCATTTTTTCATTATCATATGGGGCATCAGGTGCAATAATTTAGATTATTTCACTTAGGCAAGAACCAATTACATTTCCTAAAATAAGTATTCAATTTGGAAAGTATTCCATATAATATCTCTATTAGGATTACTATCCCTTGTACCGAGCATATTCTCTTAATTTCTAATTTCATAACAAAAACAATCCTACTTTGCTTTCCTTTCCAAGTCACAAGACTAAAGTTCACACTAATGGCCATAATCAATGTACTCCTCTTAAGTGGTAGCTGCAGTTGAGATAAAAGATTATTATAGAAGATCTTGCTCCTCAAACTCGGAAGCAACCAGGTTGAGGAATGAGGCAATGAGAAGCTATAAACCACTCTCCATTAGATCTCAGAATCTATCCTTCAGCTTGTTGAATGCATGAATGTCTCAACCAAAAAGGAAAAGGATAAATAGACCAAAAGAAGATTACTCGAGTTTACATTAGGCAGTACATCAGAACAATTGATCCCACTGTATAATTCACCAAGTAAATAAGCTGTAAATAAAGTAAAATGAAAGAAGCGCCCACAATAATCGTCCAAGACATTCCCAAGCTAAGCATTCAATGCATTTAAAACAATGCTCACTGCTTGATTGGTTATGCAGTTGCTTGCAGTTTTATCAATTTATGTCCTGTGCTGTGCAGTGCCCTTTCCAACATACCAATCTAAACTCGTAATTACAAAAAATATTAAGACCCAGTGCAACCAATGATACAACAAGAATGCTAAAGAGCAGGTAAATAAACCACAAAACCATTACAATCATAATATGTTTACTTTTCAAAGGTCCAAAGCAGTCAGGAAAAAGAATGATGAAGTATAATGACCTGTTCAAAAACAGGAAAAGATATCCATTCAGGAAAACTTTCGCCACAGATTTTCTTCAAATCATCCCTGCTGAGAGAGCTCAATGATTTAATATCAACTGCCTGGCAAAAACACAGAGAAAATAAAAATAAAAATTACAGTTATTGTCACAATTGCTCAATATAAGTAAACCAAAAATATCAGATAAACCCAACAATGTACCTAGCCAAATTTCAATAACAATACTCCTGCGAACACAACTATGGCACTAACAATGACAGAAAACTATTATAATAAAAACTTCCATGTTCTTTTCAATTAAACAAGTAGAATTCAATTAATACCACTAACTATTCACCTTTTAATAAAAGGTCCGAGCACGATTCGACTCCCAATTTCCAAGTTAAAAAACTTAGCAAAGAGGTGAAAAACATAATTATCACCGGTAAACCTTAAGAAATCCTTAAACCGAGAAAATCATAAATATAAACAAATTGAATTCAAGAATAAGAAAAATGAAAGAACCTTAGCAATTCGCTTGTTGCTCCGGTACCGCATCATTTTCTGCCAACCCGCCATCAACGCGATCCCGAAAACAATCCCCATCAACATTCCCGATATCAACCCCATCTTTCCCTTTTTTCCCTTTTTTTCCCCCCTTTCACAATCTCAACCCTTGATTTCAAATTTCAAACTCTCTGGAAAGTTACAGAATTCCCAACTTCTATAAACTGTAACAAATATTTCTATTACAGTTATTAATCCTGATACTATTAATGATCTTCAATTATTTCATGTGTCTCGTTGTCAAATCCTGTTCATAAAGCATATTCATCCACAAGATTTGGATTTCTGGGCCAGGGGAAGGGGATTATTTCTTCGTGTATAACGTATATGAGTACATAAATCATACCAATTTGAACGATAATATTATGTACAAATTACAATACCCCATAGGCGCAGATGTGCAATCAAGTTAAGGTAGTTGTCCTACTTACCTGTTGCCTTTATGGGTCTGAATTAAATATTTCAAATATTAATATCAATACGTTGATTTCAAGGTCTCCGTTTGGAAATTTTGAAATTTGTAAAAATCAATTTTCACTTGTCGCTGGTATACTTTGTCTGGTCCACTTAATTTAGTGGAAATAGAGGTGCCTGGCCGGCACTGCACGGCACGACACGGCACGGCACACCTGTCTAGAGATTATATTGACCATCCACGGCCTGTGGACGATGTTAGTCTAATAAACAAATTTTAGGCTTTTAAGAAAAGGAATTCACTTGGTGTACAATTTGCACTTGATGTACAATTTCCCTCACAATCCTCACAATCCTCAAATTTTAGGCTTTTAAGTTGTGAAACTTGGTGTACAAGAAGCTTAAATCTTAAGAAGAATGTAGAGGACTTTCTTATTTATTATTGAAGATTTGAATTTCTCTCAATGTCGGAATTAAAAAAGAGCTGTGACAATAAAATTATATCTTATTAGTCAAACTATTCTTTGCCAATAAAAAATAATTGTAACTGAAATGCTGCTTTTACAATAGTTATTCTTCTAATAATTGAAAATAGACTAATGTCACTTTTACATATCCCATCAAAAAATAAAAAGAAAATCGACCTCTTTATCAAATATTAATGTCAAAAGACTGTGTGCAATGTTTTTCAAACAAAAAAGTGTTAAAAGTCAAAAAACATTTCTCAATATTTTTATAAAGTATCTCAAGCCTGCAGGAATGAGAGCATAACAAGAAGCAATAAGAATAACCAGCAAATGCCAACACCAGACCTCATCCCACCATTATTAGATGGACTTGCCACCACTGATATGGGGGGTGACTGCCCCTCGTCTGCTGGTACTGGTGGCGGAGCATAGGGCGGTGGCGGCGGTTGGCTAAGGCTTAGGGGAAGTCCTAATCCATGGCCAACTTTAATCTCAAAGGCCATACCATGCTGACATTGTTCCCCATCATAGGCATCCGAGAAGTAGTATTGTGCACCCTCAATAGTCAGTGGCACCGGTATAGTTAATGTCTGCCCAAATTCGTTGCTGCCACCGTCGTACTGGAATGTATCACTATCTAAAGCATCATCCGTAATGCAGCTATCATAAGTTGTCTTATTGTAGGTTTGGATCACTGTTTGGTTTGTGATTGTATTAAATACTGCACAAGACAAAATGAGACTCAAGCTTAGATAAAACTAGTAGTCAAGCACAGCTATACCACGAATTAGTATTCAGTTCTTTTGCTCAGTTAGTGCACGCGACCCAGTACCAGTCTCATAAACAATATTTCAGCTTACTTTCTTCCATAATACTTCCTCTTCGCCAAACATATGATACAAGATTAGATTCACAACGCATCACAAGTATGGAACTGTTATTAAAATGAAAAAGATTCGGATTTAGAATACTAGTGAAAGAGGAACATGATTGAAAAAAGGTCATCAAACATTTTCCAATGAAACAAAAAGGAACAAACAGAAATAAACCCATAGCATCATGTGTTTCAACTAAAGCTTTTCTTGTTTCTACTGTTTTCATGGCACATAACTCATTACCCCCCCTCCTCTAGTACAAGAACCAGTATAGAATTTGGAGTTCAAAGCTAAATTTCATACCAAAATCAGGTTATTACTACGCAGTTTGCCCTCCTAAAATCAACTCGGCAAATATGAATGACCAGAAAATTGGAAAAGGAAATAAATAGATAATGTCTGCTAAATTTACTTAATTAAATAAAGCGGAACATTCCTTTGATATGCTTTAAGTGATTTCCAAGCCTATTAAGCAATTTTCACAGCCTAGAGAGTAAAGAGAAGGAAAAGAACATAAAACAATTGCAGGAGTTCTTTACAGTCACATTTCATCTTTGCTAGACCAAGCAACAAACATCTTTTGTGCATTCTTTATTCTTTCCCCGAAGTCTAAGTAATCTCACGCTCAATGTCAAATCAGTACGAACTACTAGTATGGATACAGGAACTGAAGAGAAGCAACAATTTTATGGAAGAATGAACAGATTACATAATGCAAATTTGTTGAGATTGTTGATTAATTGAACAACTAAGCCTCATTCCTAATAAATTTTGGATCGGTTACATCCATCTCCATCCCCCAAGCAATCGGTCAAATTGAAACACCAATTACATGGAAACTGACTTATTAGTGATTAAGCAAATTTACTTCCGATTTTATTATTAGGATCGAAACAAAGTAACAATAGTTAGTTCGTTTCAACCCAAAATCGATATGTCCCCGAAGAATTCTTGAAATTTAGAGATCACTAATAGCAATCAAACGATTCTATATACCCAATGGAAGCAAATGCCAAGAAAATCAGGGGGCAAGAAATCCCAGATCAAAAATCCGATAATGCGATCAAACCAGGAATCATGAAACTAGAAAAGTCAGCTTTAACTTAGAAAATCAGCAATTAGCATAGCATCAACTTACTTAAAAAGTCGCCAAGATTGAAAGTCTGTTTGGCAGCCCAAGCAGAGAAATCCGCAGAAGTTTTATTGGTGGTGGAGTTGAAGAACCAACCGGCAGAGTCACCCACAGTGTGATTGGTGTACTTGGTTGTACCATCAGATGCAGCACCATTAATAAGCGAAGCTATTGCCGCCATTGCCAGGTACAACGCCATTGCCATTGATGTGGGCTGTGGCTGAATCTAACCAAACTTGTGATGATTGATCTGGAAATGTTGTATGTGACTTTTGAATGTTAATGTACGAAAGTGCGTAACAAGTACTGCAAATTTGTCAACGGAAGGTTGTTAGTTCGTCTTTGTATTTACGTACCTAGTCATGTGGCTTACATAGGAACGTTGGATGAAAGTGTTTTGTCATTACTTCTTTTTTAACAGAAGAGATAATGACAAAAAATGCCCATAAAATCTTTTATTCACCGACAAGCAGAATAAACTCAGATTTTTTATTTTTTTATTTTTGATCTCTAATCTTTAAAAGAAATAATTTGATTCTTAATTTATTATTATTATAGTTGAACAATTGATGAATCCTTAGAGCATCTCCAACATAAGTGTCGATCGCATAAATATTTTTTATGCAATGCAATGGGAATGAACTCGATGTCAGTGGTATCAACTACAATCAACGATGGTACCAGGAAACCGTAGATATGGTGGTAAATGTGAAGTATCTCATTCCTTGTCTATCATGGGGATGAAATCGAGTCCACTTAAGGCAAATCGTCTTTAACTTGGGAGAATGACGGGGATGAAACTGCTCTAGCCTTTCTAGACAAGTGGAGTCGCACGACAATCAAGATAAAGATACCAGGATAAGCATCTTCAATATGGGTTCGTCCAGATATTTAGCTTAATATGTTATTTTAGGGATATTTTGTTTTAAGCTTTCGTACGGTTTTTTGCAGTATTTAATCTATTGGTTTGCATTATTGAGCGATGGATTATTTTTTTACTAAAATTAAATATAAACATGAGAAGTTTTCTCTATTCTTGATCTCAATCTGAATATCGTTGACCTTGATTTTTGGGGTGGCGTGGTCAATAGATCTCGACTTCTCTTATGTTCATGTAGTTTTTTCCTGCATTTTTGACAAATTATTAGAGTACTTGGTATTCTCCGATGGGAGGAGAGACATTTGTGAGCATTTCAACAGTCAAGTTAGTCTATACATCTTAGAGTAAGTATTAGGCTGTAGGAAGTGCTAAAGACGTGAGTCACAATAAAAGGGGTTCACATCGAAGAATATAAAGAGAATATTGAGATAGCAAAGTGTTGGTCCAGAATTGATATTTCACAACAACAAACACAAAAACTTATGATCGCAGAAACATAAAAGATAACACGAAGAATTTTTCGCTCGCTTTGGGAGCTCGGATGTTAAGCTAATTAGCCTACTCACCCGTTGAGCATCTACCAAGTAGATTAGGCTCAAATCCACTAATAAAATCACAAAGTTCAAATTTACAAATGTCCTGAAGAAATCGAAGATTTCTTCAAGTTTCTCTCTAGCCTCTCACAAATACAGGTTTCTACTCACTAGTATATACAAAATTCATTCACGAATATCACTAAGATATTACAGATCACACACCAAAGATCTCAAGAATCAATTATGAGAAAAGCATTCGAGAGAGAAGACGAGGAGAAAACCCTAGAAGAGAATGAATGAATCTCACAATCGAAGAGTCCAGAAGATGGGTTAAAGGCAATTCCTCACATCCCTTAATCCAACGGTCCAGCATAAGCCAAGTGTAGAGTCAAGATTACACCACTTAATTTGAAACAGCAAACCAGTTGGCCCAACAACAACAAGCATAAGCCTAAGTAAACAAAACATGCCAGCAACACAAAATGGCCCAAATGATATAATAGAGAAGCAGACCCAATTCCAACACAAAGTTATAGTTGAGAGTATAAAATTATATTACTTTTAAATGACACTAAGCGTGAATTTTTATAGTAGCAGAGAAGAAATAATAATTGTTGGATGAAGAGACATATGACCTCATCTTAACGATTGAGGCATCTTGTGTTATACATCATTCTGTCAATCCTAGGCTCGCGCATTTAGTGTTTTGAGCATTTGCAAACCTATGGCCTTGGTTGTAAGTACTACACTTGACATTTTGACTTAGAAGAGTGATTGTTACAGTGAATGGTTACATTAATCAATCATGAAAAATCCTTACATTGCCTCGCCTCTTCATGGGTTCGACGAAATATGCCATATGGGCAAGATAGTGAGTGTGAGCCTGGATTTTCTTACTATGTAGCTTCTATGTGGCCACTTTTTTGAGCTCGCTGGAAGTGGTATAACAAATATCTTAAGGTTTTTAATCTTGATTGTTGTGTCAATTCTATATCTATCTCTTTATCCATTTTATGCAAATAGTTTCTTCATTCCATTCAAACATATCGTCCCATATTTGAACTCATCCTCATTCATGCACACAACCATCGTTTATATCAAACCAAAACACTTTCTTCGATCCTCGTTCACAAACATCGACGCATTTATCCAACAATGACTCGTAGAGTTTGATACTACCAACATTGGCCCCACAAAGATGGAGATGATGATGACTACAATGAGGGCTCAGCTATGACTCTTGTTTCAATATCCGTCTAGCATATTAGAAATATTGTTTGGGCTCGTTTTTCCAAAAATGCATTTTTAAAAAATTTATTTTCAACCACGTCTCCTATAAAATAATATTATGTGTAAACTCAATTGTTTTAACCATTTAATAGAGCCCAAACAGGGGCAATATTTAGTTCGCGGAAAGATATAAATGATATTTCCATCTTCAATGATGGAAGCCATTGGGATATAAGAGGGTCTCCAACAAATTCTCTAAATACAAAATATTCTTAATTTGAAGAGCTAATGCTTAAAAATAAGCTCTAATAGCCTCTCTATTTTAACTTTTTAAAATAAAGTTTTTAATTAACAATGATTGCATTTATTAAGCAACATATTTCAATATCTACTTCTTAAATTATTCAAACCATATTTAAATTTATTGGTCATTGACATATAAAAAAATTATTTTAAATAAAATATGAGGAGAAATCAATAAATGTATTTTGAGAAAAATAAAATGAGAAGCCAAAATAGAGAACATTGTTGGAGTGCATAAAAATTTTAACTCTTTAAATTTAAAAATGCTCTTTATAATGCATAAAATGCTCTTTATAAATAATCAATCTCTAGGGGAATTTTAACTTTCTTGGTTCTCTTTTTACAATGAATTTATTTTCTTGTTTAATTTACGTGAGATAATGATGTTTCTTATCCATAATTGTATGTATAAATTGCAAGATTACAAGCTTAGCCCATGTTTGACAATCATTATTTCAAAACTCTTTAATTTTTATATTTATTTTCAACCACACATTTACAAATAAATTTTTTGCACATAAACCAAAAAAAATTTCTTATCTTTTAATCACATAATCTCCAAAAAAAAAAAATCACTATTTAAAACTTCATTTTTTCAAAATAATGGTTGTCAAACGGTGGCTCAGTTGGATAGCGGATTGGAAAATGGTAGCCATGGGGATGGATCCAAAGGATGATGTTTTCTTCTTTTGCACTGAGCAAATACATTGCATATGAAATAATAAATGGGCTTTGGTAGACATGGGCCAGGGATGCGCTCTATTTTCACCCTTGGGTGGTAGGCGATGGAGGAAATGTATTCGCGATGGTTGAAAATATAGTTGAAAGTCAAATTAAAAGAGTAGGTGGGCGGAGGGAAGAGGGACTGGGAATACCCTGTTGTCACCGTTCAGATTACCATTATATGCAATTATAAAGTATTTTGTATTAGAAAATAAACGACACCTAACTGCACTATTGGGTTGCAGAAGAAATTCATTGGAAACAAATTTTAAGCTTCGTAATCTATTCGATAGATATCGATGTCACGTGTGTTGAAAATACGTCTATTTGCTTGTTTGTATATTGCAATCCATTGAATGCATAGCATCTCTAACGCATTTCCTGAATTGCTTAAAAGTTTACCACATAAACAAAAATAGAAGACATTTAGTCCATGTTTAGCAACCCATTAAATTAAAATTTATTTTTTTCTCTATTTTATCAATTTCGCATTTTTCAATAAAATAATATTATACATAAATTTAAAATAATTTCCTTTTTTTAACCACACATTATCAAAAAATTATTATTCCTCTCAGTATAATCTACGATAATGGAGCCCAAACAGGGGCTTAAGAAAACCTCTAAAATATAAGGATCTTGTCTAGCTGATGTGGCTAACCAAAAAAAATATATATATATATATATATATATATATAGACTGTGTCATATAGATTGCAATGCATGGAGCATCTCCAATTCTAATATAATTAAACTATATATAGTTGCCACATAAGTTAAAATACACAGTGTCTACACAATTCTTCTCTAATACAAAGGTGTGTTTTAGTCCTATTTTTTATTTTTATTTTTTCAAAAGGTTTTTTAATAGTAATTTTTTGGTGAATGTGATATTAAAAATAGCTTAAAAAAAAAAAAGGATTTATGTGTAAAATTATTTTATTGGAAAAATGTGTAATTAAAAATAAGTTTAGAAAAAATTGATTTTTTATTGAATGAAGGTCAAACAGGGTCTAGGGCCTTTAGGCCTAGAACTATTGTCCAGCTGACGTGAAAAAAAAAATGTTATTATCAAGAGGATATCTCAACGTAGAAGTTATTTTAGACTGATGAGTCTCTATGATAAAATATTTTTCACTCTCTCTACCCCATTTCTTTGACTTTTCTTTCATGTTCATTATCGTTTCTCTCTATTAAATATATATTATGGACGAAACTTGAATTATGGACGGAATTCATTGGAGATAAAATTTGAACTAGGTTGTTTATTCGTTGCTAGACTTAATATCATGTAGAGTGAAAGCACTTTTATTCATATGCCACTTAGATTGCAATTCATGAAATGCATTGGATATGCTTTAAGAGAATAAAAATGTTCAATTTATATTAAATCATAACTTAACCCCTTGTGCTGTGTGGATAAAAATTTGAGTCAAAATCAATAATTAATTTTAATCATACATTTTATGGGATCCACAACTTTTCAACCACATATTTAAACAACTTTTTATCAAATTTTACTAAAAAAAATTGATTTTCAATTAAACCAAACAGGGGCTAAATGTCATTAAATTTTTTTCCCCTTAGTTTATACTTGTACTTAGAAACTCAAAATGGGGTCATGTTTCACGGTTTCAATGAAACTAACGTGACAATTTTACGAAGATTTCATGATCGGAGATTCACTACAGTTGAAGACCAACTTGCTTATTTCTAAAAATTGGAGGTTTATTTGCTA
>CAIGRB010161154.1:2720-18355 GCA_903798255.1 Fraxinus quadrangulata
TTTTCCCAAAGAAAGGCTTGGTCCGCACGGGCCGCAAGCCGGCTCGGGCTTCCGAGCCGGTTTGCCATGCTTAAATATAATGCTCATGTATGTTGTAGATTAAATCAGATTTTTAATAGATTTTGATAAAAGTTGATAATATATATAGTTGAAAAGTTGTGAGTCACATAACATATTTAAATTAATTTTTGACTTTGACTTAAAATTTTAATCCACTTTTATTCTACACAAAACAGGGATAGTGTATTAAGAAAGTAACAATTTTTCAAACTAAATAATTATTTATGTTGAAATTGACAAATCTCAAGATATGAGAAGATGTTGTAGAAGGTGGATATTTCATATTGAAAGCAAGATAGCATAATTCTACAACTTGGAGTCGATAATTTTGATATTACAAAACGTGGATCAAATGTTTGAATGGAAATATCAAAGCTTAGTTCAGCATCTTGGAATATTTTTTGTCTCAATGATGGGAGCAATTTACTTTTTCTCTTTGGTTAGTCTTATTTTGCACGTGCAAGGAGGCAACATTTTTTGGAGGTTAATCCTAGAAGGTTATATGTAGGGAAGGGTTGGAAATGTTATTGTTTTTTTCTAAAATTAAAATCTTATAATTTAAAAAATTTAGTCCAACAAATCCACTATCTATTTTAAATCAAGAAATATGTGGAGTAACTCTTGATATAACAGTAAATGCAAGACATGTGTGTGGATCAACACATCAAATACCCATTGGACATGTAGGTCTTTTTATTGGATAACTACTTCCTCGAGCTTGAGGATTGAATTTATTCATGGTAGTACCCTTCTTAACTTCAGCCTTACTTTCTTCCCAGTCATTAGATAAGAGCCATTTCCATTATCTTTCTTTAATTATAGATCAAGATGAATTTACATCTAAGTATATTTAGGGTCCGTTTGATTGCAAGAACGGAATTTGGGTAGAAAGAAAATAAATTCCAGAAAACTGAATTGTCTAAAACTTGTTTTATTGAGAATTCTCAATTAATTGTGATTGATTGGTATAATTTTTCATCTGAAAATATTGAAATTTTGAAACTTTTGGTGTTCGTTTGGCTTTGTTTTCCATAAAAATTGTTCATTAAAGGAATATAATTAGTTACAATTAGGGATAGAATTTGTTTCAATTGTCAAAAAAAAAAAAAATTCTCCCTCCAAACCCATGGGAAAGCTTTTCTTCAAAAACCAAGAAAATGTGAAAAAACAATTTCGTGAAAAATTTAGTCAATCAAACATGCAAAATGGTGGAAATAGATTTTAATTTCCATCTTCCATGGAAAAAGAAAGAGCAATCAAACATGGCCTTAGATAAATATCTATTGTGAAACAACCTCGTTGACACGTCTTTTAACATTCCGTTGTACATTATAATACTAAATTCCATAAGACATTTTATTTTTGGTCGTGGGAAGAAGTGTGTTCGGGAAATATAAGAGATGGGACAAGTCACGAATATAATTATTGCACCTCAGACAATCTCTATTCAATGAGTAATTCTTGAGTATTACATGTGCGAGTTGAAGGTCCGTCAAATTGATTGATTTATTTTTTTGTTATCAAAATTTATTTAATAGAAACAAAAAAGGAGACAACAATTCGAAAGAAATATAAACACGAACCTCTGAATCATTTTACTCACAACACTACATGCTTATTTTTTTTTGGATTATAAGAACAAAATATGTTCACTATTAAACACAAACCTCAAACATTTATAGTTAGAATACTGTTATCGGTCTATGTGATAGGTGACTTGGGTAAAACGATAATATCAATTGAATGTGTGGATATTAGACTCACTTTATTGATCTATCATCATGCTAGATCACATTATGAATATCATCTAATGGAGATAATTAACTTTACTCTTATAGTTAATTTACATTTTCCATAATTCAAAATTTGTCTTTCTCTCGGTCTCTTGAAATAGGACGTGCACAAGTGCAGTTGTGAAAGATTACTTCTTCCCTTGCAATCTTCATGCTTTGAAATAATTGAGAAGATAATTCTCATGTAGAGAACTAGTTAAAATCTACATTACTAATGAGAACCATGATATGAGAGCCAAGGAGGATGAGGATCTGTCGATCGTGGAGAAAGGACCAATAACGAGGTCATGGGCGAAGAAAGTCAAATAAGTTATGAGATTGCTTGTTCAAGCTACGATGGATGAAACATTGATCACAACAAACAAATGAACAAGTTTCATGTTTGGCTTGGAAGAAGAAGCAAGATGGATCAACTTGGTGCAAGCAACAGGCGATGGATCTGAAGGGCAAATCTATGCGACCGCATAGCATACCTATGCATGCGTCCGCATGCATCTATTCCGTGACCAAAGTAAGGGCAGGATACTGGCCTATGCGACCGCATGCAATAAACCTATGCGGCCGCATAGTTCAAAATTGATGCGATTTTCCAAATTTCGCATAGACTTCTATTTTTGTTAAAACTCGTATAGTATCTTTTTTATATCTTTTAAGAATTAATTCTATTTTAATTAGGTTTTGAGAATTCCATATAAATAAAACTAATTCCATTCATCGTAAAAACACATAATTTCATAGATATTATTACAAGACATATAGCTTTCTTCTCGTTCTTTATTGAATTAATTTCGAACTTATCAAGAATTAATTCTTATAGTGTTCAACAATTTAAGTAAGGTTCATAAGTTTTGTGATCATGGGTCAAGATATTGTTGTCGATTGTCATGGTTCTTCGGTTCAATAATTATTGGGTCGAGCTTTTCAAACATTGTTTATTGACTTTATTGGATTTGATCTAATCTGTCCGGGTTTCGTAACTTCAAATGCTACGTGGGCTCGTATCAGAGCTTGGTTCCAAACATTAGGGTTATATCATTTAATTCCTAGTTTGTTTTGTTTGAGTCTTCATCTTCGTTCTTCGTGTTCTTCATCTTCTGAGTCATTCAATCTACTTAAAATACCAAAAAAATTAAAAAGTTATATGTGCACTGAATTAGTGCCCAAATCAATTCATTTTTTTATTTTTTGGTCTCTTTGTTGAATTTTTGTGCACAAAGTAAAAGAAATGTCCAGTCCGAATTCAAGAAATACTTTCTGGAATTTATTGTTTGCATTTCCATTCAAAGTTCAAATTCTTAATTCTTGAATCATTCTAGATCACTTTTCTTACTCAATTCATTGCTTGACCTCTACAAGGGCTAAAATGTTAATTGAGAACAAATTAATTCGTTGAAGCACTTGCAATGAAGCATTGAGTGGAAAAAGGTAGAGTGGTGAGACTTATAGAGGAAAAAAGAATATTATTCTAGATTTAGGATGTCTGATAGAGGCAATTATACTTCAAGTAAGAAGAATAGTCAAGTCATCATGACGGGGGAGATGATTCGACAATTTGAAAATTTGTTTGGTGATATGGGAGATAGAATGGATAGGCAAGAGGCATGGATGGAAATGCAAGATACATTGCTTGCTAATTTGTGTAGGAAACAACCTAGAGAAGTTCCTAACACAATGAGGCAAGGTAGGCGGGATCGTAGAAGGATATTGGTGGTGAAAATGAAGCGAGTAGTGGGAGAATAAGATAAAGCTTATATTTAATTGTCATAACTACTCGGAGGAGAAAAACATAAAACTTGCTATCGTTGACTTTACTGATTATACTATCATTTGGTGGAATCAAATAGCAATATATAGGAAGAGGAATCATGAGATACATATTGAAACACGGGGAGAATAGAAGGCAATCATGAGGAAGAGTTTCATTCCTAATCATTACTATATGGATCTTTATCAAAAATTAGAAAGCCTTTATCAAGGATTTAAGAGTGTGGAGGATTATCACAATGAGGCGAAGATTGCCATGATTATAGCGAATGTTGAGGAGGATCGGGAGGCCACTATGGCCAGATTTTTGAATGTTTTGAATAAGAATATAGCTAATGTGGTAGAACTACAACATTATGTAGCTTTGAAGGACATGCTACATGTAGCTATGAAGGTGGAGAGGCAGTTAAAGAGGAAGAAAGCAGCTAGATACCGAAGTGGGATAACAATAAAGGTAATGAGGCTAGAACTGAGCTATCGAAGTGAAGAGATGAAGTTGCTAGCAAAACTACACCCAAGGCGGATTACCAACTTCCTCGAAATCGGGATATCAAATGCTTTAGGTGCTTAGGATCGGGACACATTGCTTCTCAATGTCCAAACAAAAGGACGATGATTTTGTGGGATAATGGAGAAGTGGTGAGTGATAGTGAGGGTGAATATGATGACATGCCAGAATCGGAAGATGATAGTGATGATGAGAAAATGGAGTATGTAGTGGGAGAGCTATTGGTTACACGACGAGCTCTTAGTGCTCAAATCATTGTTGATGTTTTAGAGCAATAAAGAGAAAACATATTTCATACGAGATACCACGTCAACAACAAGGTATATAGTATGAATATTGATGGAGGTAGTTATACCAATGAAGTTAGTACGATGCTTGTTGAGAAATTAGAATTAACTATGCTAAAACATCATATGCCTTACAAATTTGCATAGTTGAATAAATGTGGAGAGATTAAGGTGAATACGCGAGTGTTGGTGAGTTTCTCAATTGGGAGATATCAAGATGAAGTGATGTGTGATGTAGTCTCTATACATATCGAGCATATTTTGTTGGGAAGGCTATGGTAATATGATAGGAATATGATGTATGATGGGTACAAATATAGGTACAACTTTATCAAAGATGAGAAGTCTATTACACTTGCGCAGTTAACATCAGCACAAGTTTATGAAGATCAACTCAAGTTTAAAAGTAGGGAAGAAAAATACGGAGAGAAAAAGAGAGTGAGATTAATCTTTTACATCAAGAAAATAAGAGAGAAAAAAGTGAAGTGGCTAATTGTGAGGAAAAAAGAGTAGAAGAGTGAAGAAAAAAAGTCTTATGAGATGAGGGAAAGGTAGAAAGTGAGTTTCTTTGCAAAAACGAGTGAGTTGAAGATGGCAGTAGTTAAAAACTGACATATGATCTTATTGGTTTATAAAGAATCACTCCTCAACTTTGAGGAATCTAAAACACCCCTCCCTAATTTGAGTACTTTTTTATTGTAGGAATTCAAAAACTTGTTTAGGGAGGACATGCCCAGTGGGCTACTACCTATTCGAGTCATTGAGCATCAAATTGACTTTGTACTTGGAGTTGTCATTCCAAACAAGTCGGCTTATCGGAGTAATCCTAAGGAGACCAAGGAACTTCAAAGGCAAATTGAAGAATTGATGAGCAAACGGTATATGAGAGAAAGTATGAGTCCATGTGACATGCCAATGCTACTTGTGCCGAAGAAAAATGGGACTTAGAGGATGTACGTAGACTATCGGGCGATCAACAATATAACGGTAAAATATCGTCGTCTTATACCTAGGTTAGATGATATGTTAGATGAATTACATGGATCATGCATGTTTAGTAAAATAGATCTTAAAAAGTGAATGTTATCGAATTAGGATGAGAGAGAATGATGAGTGGAAAACTGCTTTTAAGATTAAGTATGGTTTATATGAGTGGTTAGTCATGAGAGAAGGATGAGTGGAAAACTACTTTTAAAACTAAGTATGGTTTATATGAGTGAATAGTCATGCCATTCAGACTTACTAATGTACCCAGAATGTTTATGAGATTAATGAACCATGTCTTGCGTGCATATATAGGTAAATTCGTAGTAGTTTACTTCAATGATAACTTGGTATATAGTAAGGATTTAAATGAGCATATTTGACATTTATGATGTGTACTTGTGGTTTGAAAATGAGAATAACTTTATGCTAACTTTAAAAAGTGCACATTTTGTATGAAAAATGTTGTTTTTCTTGATTATGTTATTAGTGCAAAGGGAATTGAAGTAAATGTGGAGAAAATCAAAGCTATCAAAGAATGGCCAACGCCTAAAAGTATAATTGAGGTAAGAAGCTTTCATGGTTTTGCTAGTTTTTATAGGCGTTTTGTTAAAAATTTTAGCACACTTGTCACACCACTCACAGAAATTGTAAAGAAAAGTGTAGGATATCATTGGAGCATTACACACGAACATGCTTTTAATACAATTAAGGATAGGCTGTGTATTGCACCGGTTTTATCACTAATTAACTTTAACAATACTTTTGAGATTGAATATGATATCTTAGGAATAGGTATTGGAGCTGTCTTAATGCAGGAACGAATGCCAATAGCTTATTTTAGTGAAAAGTCAAGTAGAGCAACTCTCAACTATCCTACATATGAAAATGAGTTGTATGCACTTGTTCGAGCTTTGGAGAGATGGGAGCACTACTTATGGCCAAAGGAGTTTGTAATTCACACCGATCATGCGTCCTTGAAGCATTTAAAGGGTTAAGATAAACTAAACAAGAGGTATGCAATGTGGATGGAGTTCATCGAGACATTTCCTAGTGAGCCTTGGGTTTATGTGTCAATGGACTTTGTGTTGGGTTTACCTAGGACCAAGAAGGGAAGAGATTTCATATATTGTAATGGTAGATAGATTTAGTAAGATGACGCATTTCATTTCATGTCATAAAACTAATGATGTCACCAATATTGCGGATTTATTTTTTAAGGAAGTACTGCACTTACATGGGATACCTAAGAGTATTGTATCGGATAGGGATGTTAAGTTCCTTGATCATTTTTGGAAGGTTTTATGGGGTAAGTTAGGAACTAATCTATTATTTTCTACAGCTTGTCGCTCACAAACTGACGGGCAAATTGAGATTGTTAATAGGATTATGATACACCTATTGCGCATATAGTCAATAAGAACATGAAGATTTGGGAGGATTGCTTGTCATTCATAGAATGCGTAAATAATAGGGCCACACATTCTACTACTTCTTATACTTTATTTGAAATTATTTATGATTTTAATCTACTAACACTTTTGGATTTAATTCATTTATCTGTTGATGAGAGAGGTGGGGTGCCAGATTGAGAAGAAAAATTACCATTATGCTTCTCAAGCAAATAAGGGACGAAAGCACATTACATTTGAACTAGGAGATAGAGTTTGGGTGCATATGAGAACGGAACGTTTTCCTGCTCAAAGAAAGTCAAAGTTGTAATTGAGAGGCGATGAACCATTCCAAATGTTTGAAATGATCAATGACAATACCGATAAGTTGGACCTTCCAGGTGAGTATAACATTTCTCCTACTTTACCTGTATGATGATTTGATTCCAACATTTATTTATTTTTTCTAATTTTTATTAATTTTGGATCAGATTATCGGATCGAATATCCGATAACATAGCAAATCGGATATGGATTTAACAATCAAATATCCGTTGAATTATTGGATCAGATCAAATCGTATAATTTTCTTATCGAATCGGATTGGATATAGGCAGATCCGATCCATTTAAAGCTATATTACTAAGTAGTAAAAGAGATTTTGAGTCCAAGTATCGTACCCATATATAATGTATTGGTTTAAATTCAATTTAACTAATCCTTAATCGAAACAATGAAAACTTGAGATTTTTCTATGATTAAATTATAATCTAAATTAACTAGAATCATGAAAAGATGTGATTAATGCAAATTCTAAGAAAATCAATTGATGAAAAGTGTACTAGGATCTCAAATCCTCTTCTATCAATCTCTTTTAACTCTAACCTTACAATTTAACAACACGATTCAATTGTGAAAATTAATAATTCTAATTTGTTTAATAATCTCTCTCGAGTAGAGTTAAACATATTCTCACATGTGATCCGATTTTTATGATGGATGCAAACATATAAGAATGCATTAATGATTTATGAATACCTAAGGATTACGTAAAGTATAGCAGTATATTTCAACCCCTATCGAATTCTACGACGAATAACACTATGTGTAACTTATTTTTCATCTTTGAAGGTAAAACAAATCACAATATTCATACAATCATTGTGTACATAATTGTAAAGAAAATCAAATTCGTGTCAATCATCTAAGAATTGAAAACGAGCTTTAAATGTCAAAAATAAAGAAATTCACAAGTTAAAAGTTCATAATACAAAGTTTATCTTAATCCTAGCACTAAAATAATTTAGCCTAGCATAATGTCGGAAAAAAAAAAGTAGAACAATTTCACCGAAAAATGGACGGAATGTGATTGCTTTTCCAAATTGAAGCTGTCATCTTTTTCCGCTGTCTGCCATTTGTTTTCTGCGTTCTCTGCCTCTTTCCGTGTCCGTGCGTGTATTTATTTCAATTTTCAGCCGCTGATATCCAAATTTGGTCTCTGTATGCGTGTATATATATGGGGTACTTACAAAAATACCCTTAAAATTATGAATTTTTGAAAAATCATATGAAAGGTATTCCCCACAACAAAAATGGGGGACCTACCAAAAATACCCTTAAAATTAGAGATGTTTTGAAAAATCATGTGCAAGATTTTTAGAAAGTAAAAAATACTGTGTAAAATGAAAAAGTGACACAAACTCAAAAAAGTGACAAAACTATAAAAAAGAAAAAGTGACACGCTCTCAAAAAGTGATACAAACTCAAAAAAGTGAGAAATATCAAAATAGCACCATCCATTTGTGCAGTATTAGTAATCATGTTCTTAAAATAATCATCACGTCCATGCCAATCCACATGTTGATTATGTTTGGAAAATATAACATATTATTTCATTTTTTTATCTTCTTAAAAAGTGACAAAAACTTAAAATGTGACAAAGAAGCTAAAAAAAGTGACACTGTCACTTTTATAAAATTGACGAGCAATTTTGACATCCCTAGATGGTGATGCATAAAATTAAGTAAGTGACAGTGTGACACAGTCTCACTTTTATATTAAAAAAAAAATAAAAACAAAAATGTGATTTTGTTAGTCAAAAAAGTGACCAAAAAATCAAAAAAGTAATAGGAAATAATGATAAACACTATAAAAAGTGACCGAAACTCAAAAAAAGTGACAAGAACTTAAAAAAAGCAGTAGCTAGTTTGCAATCAAGAATATGAGGCGAAAAAGGAAAAACAAATATTTCCCCCTTTAGATCTATAACATTAATTGTACGGAAAATGGAAAACAAGTTGTGAAGTATTAGAATGCAAATATAATTCATAGCCAAAAAAATCCTACAAATCATCAGTAGTTCTACATGTGGATTTTCTATCCAAGATTACAAGTTCTGTATAACTCCAAAGCTAAGGAAAAGTAAAGACCAGAATACTGTAAAACTTTGTAGTAAAAATGCAGAAAATGGCATCTCTACATAAGTTGAAACATCCTGCTCATCCATAGAAGCTGTTTACCTTCCTTACAAACATTCTATGATAACCTAGAAGTGGTAGTGAATTTTTTCACGATAATCATTCACAACCTTCTCCCAATTCCATCTCTAAGTTATAATAGAAAACAAAAGGTTCTTTCTGTTCTGGATTTGAATTTCAGGGAAACTGTTGGCTGCATTTCGTTCTTCTTCTGCTTGTCTTGCTCTGGTCTTCCTCTTTCATTTCTTTCCCCACTTCAATTGACTTTCTTGCTTCTCCTCATAACAAGTCAACATGGCTGAACGACCATTAGTTACTCATTTATGATATAGCAATCCTAAATAAGCAATAAGCAGAAAATTGGGACTGCAAGTAGGAATGCATGGGACATATGAGGGAATGTAGGGCTTAATATGCTTCCCCCTAAATTGTCATACAATTCATGCTAATGGAGAGATACAATGACATACGAGTGGATATGTGTGTATATTCTATGTATCATACAAAAATCATGGCATAATTCACACAAAAATGTATTTGGAGCAATTAATCGAACACTTAATATGCACAGTAATTAAATGAGTAAAATTTTCTTATGATTCTATGCTAAATCCAAATATTCCACAACCAATCCACAAAACCAACATCAACTACGCCCCATTCTCCCAACAAAATTCAAAAAATTCCAACCATGAACAAGAATTTAAGACAAAGAAGAAAATTTTCGAAACCCATAAAGTTGAGCCAATTTACCTTTGATTTCTTGAAATTTTTATGGATGGAAGTGTGAATTCGTGGATGAATGATGTTGGAATATAATTAATCTTCAAAACCCACCAAAATTTGGAGAAAAAATGGATGATGTTGATGAAAAATTTGAAAAAAATCGTGAGCGAAGCCGAGTCTTTGTGTCTGTGTAATTGAATGGGGTGGGTTTTGGGACGTATAAATTACGGTGATTAGAGATTTAAATTTATGTTAAGTGCATTAATCTAATTGGTTTCTTTTTTAGAGTAGTGAGCCTAATTTCCCCATTTATTTTTCAACTGGGTTTTGTTGGGTTTGAGATTTAATTTGGATGGGCAACTTAGACAAATACCCTTAAAATTAAAGATCTTTTGAAAAATCATATGAAATTTATTTTGAAAGTAAAAAATGTTGTATAATATTAAAAAGTGACACAATGTCACTTTTTAATAAAAAAAAAGTTACACAATGCCACTTTTAAAAGTGAAGTATTACTTTTTTTTTATTAAAAAATGACATACATTGTTACTTTTATTAAAAAATGATATTTGTCAATAAAAAAAAGTGATAGAAATCAAGAAGGCGACTGAAAAAAGTGATAGCACTTAAAAAAAAGTGACAAAAAAAAAAAAAGACAAATGCTAAAAAATAGTGACAAAAATTCAAAAAAGTGATAGAAATTTTAAAAAAAGTGACATAAATTAAAAGAAGTTACACAAATGAAAAAAGTGAAAGACAATAAAAAAAAGTTACAAACTCAAAAAACCGACAAAAATTTTAAAAAAAGTGACACAAATTACCAAAAAAAAAAAAAAAAGTAACGAACGCTCAAAAGTGACGAAATTAAAAAAAAAAGTGACAAAAATTAAAAAAAGTCTCATTAACTTATTATAACAATTAACTAGATACATACATGTGTATTTTTAAAATTTTAAATATACAAATTTAAACATTGTTTTACGTTAATACATATGAAAAATTAGATCTAAATCAATTCAATTGATGCATACAAGGTATTTGCAAAAAATGAGAATGTGAAAAAGTGACTTCTATTACTTTTCTCTTTAGAAGTCACAATATCTCATTGGAACAATTGAATAGATATATTCATGTGCATTTTTCAAAATTTAAGTATACAAATTCAAACATTACTGTACGTTAATACATGTAAAAAATCAACTTTGAATCAATTCAATTTATGCATACAAGTTGTTTGCAAGAATGAGAACGTGAAAAAAGTGACATTCCATCACTTTTCTTTAAAAAAGAATCACAGTAAATTAACTAGATGCATAAGTGTGCATTTTTTTTAAAATTTTATAAAGCCCTCGCAGTTTATATAATATTTACACCGAATATCATCGTATTATTAATTAATTAATAAGTTCACTTACATCCAAAAACATGTCCCCTAGCACAAACCTAATTCTTCACCCCTATCATTTTTCTTCACCGAAATCAAGTTTCACACTAACATCACTTTCATTTTCCATGTCATAGATGCAAACACAATTGCATTCATCATCATTTCTTTTAATAGTTCCTCATAAGCTTCAAGCACACCAACAAGAACAAACAATGATTACAACAATTACCAATGCAGTTTACAAACTTGTTATGTAAATTATAGACTGACTAAAAATGTAAAAAGAAAATTTCACGTATTATTAAGTTCGAGAAGGTAGAGGAAAGAAATAAGCATTTACAGCAACAACATTGATTTCCAACTTCTACTAACAAGGTCATAACTTCCATGCTAAATTTCCTTTTTACTACTTTTGTTTACACAAGACAAAAGGCAACTTGGAAGATGTGAGAATTTCTAAAAAGTATAACATCACATACGAAATATCAAAACTAAAAAATCAATTTCCCAGCAAAAAACTAAAATTAAAACATATACACAAGAGGGGAAACTGAATGATACTCCTCTCCTACAATTAATGCCTCATTAGGTTTATAAGATGCTAAAGAAATTTTGCTCTTCTTTTTCTACAATCCATTGTTCTCCGATCATTGTAGAAACAGGAGTCGGAGATGGCGTTGGCACCAAAGTGAATAAGTTGAAATCAGACTCAAATTCTCGAATTTTGATCGGATTAGGTTAGGGTTTCGACTATTTGGAGTTTTTAGGGTCAGAGTTTAAGATCTTCAAGAAATGAGAAGGAGAAATTTGAAGACGAACGGAGATGGAGGAAGATTGAGACGAAATCGATCAAAAAGGGTAGGAAACAGAGATTTCAAGAGTAGGTTTTTTGGAGTTTAAGAAATCACCTGCGGAGTGGGAACATTTTTAGGGAGAAGGAGTGGGTTTCTATCAGGTTAATTTAGGCTGTAGTTTTAATTAATAGTTTAGGATATGTCGTAATTATTACTTGATTAAAATATTTAATTAGTTTAAAAGGTATTAATCAAAATACTTATTTTTATGGGATACTGGGCCTAATTTCCTCTCTCTATATATTAACCTCCGCTACCAACTTTGTAGTACAATTGAAAATGGACTCCAATTTTCTCAAATCAAAGAAGTCCAAGCCCAATTAACTTCCTTCAATTGTTTATTAATTTCCCATGAATTTCCTGCCATATTAAATTGTAATTTGTACCAATGACCAATAATATCTCAAAATGTGCATTATAGTCCTCAAGTGCAAGTATTTGTGCTGCCCATGTCATATTTTAATTTCAATTAAAGTCCTTCAATTCCTATAGTGTATATTTGATCTCCAAACTTTCCATCCAATAACCAATTGATCCTTCTTTCTTTTCAAATTGCTTCAAAATAAGTCCAACACTGAAACAAAGGAAAATTACCCCAAGTTAAGTAGAATTCATTACTTATTTGACATAAAAATTCAGTAATATGACCCAAATAAGTGCACAAAACACACCTATCAATATACTCAAAAATGTTCTTGATTTATTAATAGATCAAATTAAGGAAAGACAATTTTAAATTATTCTATCCTTCAATTTATCTAGTTAACTAATCTGAAAATATTTAAGCTAAAAAGTAACATGAGCTACAATATGTTAACAAGAAATAGTGTCCTTTTTAAATATGGAGAACTCTGGAAACTGTAGCGATAAGAGTGCAAAATAACATGATTTTCTCCTCTCATCTATTGTATTTATGTGATTAATTGATGCCTAAATGCACTAAGTATCCTTATATTTTGATCTAGGTTGCAAATGGATGAAACGGTGGAGATTTGAGGAAATAAGTGAAAAATAACGAAAGTGAAAGAAAATGAAAGTTCATGGACCAAATCGCAAATATCCAAAAGAGGACTCGGAAGGCAAAATGAAGATATGAAGATTTGGAGATCAAATTGAGCTATGGAATTAAGCATTGGAAGAAGATGAAGTGGAAAAAGAAGTCACAAAACGCAAAACGGAGTTTGAGGACCAAAACACAAGAATTCATAACTTGGTTAAGCTATTTTCCATCTCCTTGTGGAATCGACACCCCAAAACTGTGTTATAATAACCACGTTATTCTTTAGACATAATCAAATTTTGGCGCCGTTGTTGGGGTGACGGTACAAAATACCAAGGGATCAACTGAAAATGGCAATATCGTTTATTTACTATTCTTTAGCTAAATTAATTTTTTTATTTGTTATATTTATTTTTTATTCTCATATAGTTTAGTTTTCGCGTTTTATGAGTAGGGATCGAGGTGAGGAAAGAAGCTCTACTGAATGACATTTTTCAGTATTTGAATCACTTTATAACCCTATCTTTAATACTGTATCTATTGACACGAACACCACACTACACAACACTATGACTAATAGTGAACATGGCAATGTGCCTTATAGGGCTTTACATGATTATTTTCACCCACACGCACATCCACGCTATCATACATAATGTTTCCACCTAATATGTCACGTATGGATCGTACACAGGGAATGATTCAACTTTTTCCCCAATTTTCACGGACTCGAAAATGAAAATTCATAAGTGCACATTAGGAAATTTGAGGAGGTGGTAGTAACCTTCCACAATCACCATGGTATAACGAACGCAGTCAGACTTAAAATTTTCCCATTTTCGCTTAAAGAAAGAGCAAAACGTTGGCTATATTCCTTAAGACCACGTTCGATCAGGACTTGGGCTGAAATGACTTAAGTGATCTTTAATAAATACCTTCCCCACCATAAAACTGGTGCCCTTAAGAAGAAAATCTCATAATTTACTCAAAAGGATAGTGAGACCTTATACCAAACTTAGGAAAGATATAAAGAACTACAAGCCCTTTGCCCCCACCACTGTTATCAGAGTTGGTGTATNAAAAGGATAGTGAGACTTTATACCAAGCTTGGGAAAGATATAAAGAATTGTAAGCCCTCTGCCCCCATCATGGTTATGAGAGTTGGTGCATTGTAAGTTACTTTTATGAGGGAATAACACTAGGGAGCATCAATTCGTAGAGATGATGTGTAACGGTGAATTTCAACAAAAAGATCTGGATGAGGCTATAGAATATCTAGATGACCTAGCTGAAAAAGCTCATACTTGAACTGGACCTAGTGCCACTGATAGTGCCAATAGGTCACGACCCATAGAAAACCCCAATAGCATAGGTATCTATCATCTTATGGAGAATGATACCCTTAGAGCAAAAGTAGAAGCCCTAACTAGAGAACTAGAAATCCTACGTACTAGAGACTCGAAATCTATACCGAATGTATCCCATGTTGAGCCTTGTGGTCCTTGCTTCATATGTGGTGGAATTGATCATCTATCGCAAGAGTGTTATACTTTTGCATAGATAAGATGGGGTTTATGAGGAACACTGCAATGCCTTAGGCATGTATAACAAGCTTTACGCTCCATTCTCTGAAAGCTACAATCCAAGGTAGCAAAATCACCTCAATTTTAGTTGAAAATCTGAAAACTAGCAACCTGCCCAAACGAATAGAGCTTAAACTACAATATCCTATCAACCCACATCCTCTAAGAAATCCTTAAAAGACACCTTACATGCGTTTATAGAGGCACACAGTAAAATTAACCAAAAATTTGAGGCTATGATTATCCAAGTAGTTGAGGAAAACAAGGAGATAAAAATTCATATGTCTATATTAACCAATGCCTTAGGAATAGTAGAACATGGGAAATTTTCAGCCCAAACTCAACCAAATCCTAAAGGATAGCACATTGCACAAGCTTTAGGATCAGAAGAAAACAACCTTAGGGAAGTAAATGCCATAACCACTCGATCAGGAAAAGTTATAGAACCAATCCCCAAACTTAGGGAAAATGAAGAGAAGTAAAGTAAGTTTAAAGAGAGTAGGCCAAGTGAAGAGGTAGTAGAGAATCCATCGAGAGTGCCTTTCCCTCAAGCTCTTAAGCCTATCCCGAAATCCGCTGGACAACATAGTGAAATCTTAGAACACCTTAAGCAAGTAAAAATCAATCTCCCTCACTTGCATGTCATTTCACAAGTTCCTACTTATACTAAAGTCCTTAAAGACTTGTATACTGTGAAAAGGAAACACCATGTCAAGAAAACCGCTTTCTTGACCGAACAAGTGAGTACTATGATTGAGCAAAAGATCCCACCGAAATATAAGGACCCTGGTTGTCCTACTATGTCTTCCATCATTGGGAAC
>CAIGRB010161154.1:26901-40697 GCA_903798255.1 Fraxinus quadrangulata
ATTATTATTATTATTATTATTATTATTATTATTATTATTTCATCACGATAACAAGAGTTTTGATGACAATACAATACTTGATCGCCTCATGCACATTATAAGTAGAATTCTCACAACACGAATAGCTCAAGAACCTCAGGCCTAAAACTACAAGGGTAAGATTCCATGTCATTTAAGTATGAAAAAAAAAATAGAAATCAACATGAAAGGGTTTAAGTTTACTTCTATTAAAGCTTTTAAGGGGAGCATTCCTTGTATCAAGATTTTTTACAGAAATATGAACCAAGGACTCTATACATTCAGAGCCTGAAAAGTTCAGACAAGGAATTGATCCATCTATAACTCAAAAGGCGCGTTAGAATATGTTAGATATATTAATAGTTGCAATACAGTAAAATGCAGAAATAAAACTTATCGACTGATCAAGTCTCGTGATAGCACGATGTCCTAAAGCGAAATTGCCCGTCGATAACTGCTGCGACCTCTGTGGACAATCACCTCCAGGATACAACGATCAAATAAACCAATTGTGCAGCAATCACAATTGATTTCCAGAACTCTCAAGTGTACTCCAAAAAATATGAAAAACTGAGTATAATATTTTTTCTTCAATAGAAATATACAATTTCGCTTTTTGTGTGTATTTTCTAATGTCCAGATGGGTGTTTATATAGGCAGAAAAAAGATGAAACTGTCTCCACCATGATCCAGTATTATTTGCAGTGGTAATGAGTTGTTAATACTGGGCAGTTAAAAACGATCATATTTTACCGGCTTGTAGACCCATTAAATAATTACGAAAATAAATAAAAACTTTTTAATATAATGCGTGAGGTGTGACTCGAACCCCTGACCTCACAAACAAATTCCATACTTTTCACCAATTGAGCACTTCACTTGAATCAATTATTTCTTTCACATATTATATTTATTGTATAAATATAATTGGATAACAGTCTGGAGGCTGGTAGGTTGCCTGCTTGATGGCGAATTCATTACTGTCATCTCCATGGCTAACTTATCATTTGTCAACCCCTCATCATTCCATCACCTCTTCCAGCCTAGCTAGTCCTTCAACACTAAAGGACTGAATGTAACCAGTCTTCTCCTAATGTAGGTCTACAACCTAAATGGATTACCAGCTTCCAATGTTTTTAGGGATGTTGGCAAAGAATTCTTTCACTATGGTCCCATTAAACTTTCTCCCAAAAGTTACAATTTCAGCAATTTATGGAAACCAACAATTTTTTTTGATATGAGCCTTTACTTTCACCCCGAGCTTGAGAATCTCGAGGATTGGTATCTACTAGACAATAGGTAAATGTCCTCAGGTATGACGTAGTCCTTAAAGACCATAAATATGACGGTGAAATTATAACGGAATCCTCGGGATGTGTCCTTGAGCTTTCATTATTGTGGTGTCCTCGGGGATTTTCCTTGGCCAAACTAAATAGTTTCCTCAGGCATGGACTGATTCAACACTCCAGGAATCCTAAGTCTAATGAAATACCTTCAGCAAGGACTCCTACATCAAGAAGGAGTCTATATCTTAGAGTGTCATAGTCAAACTATGACCAGATCTATATGTGCAATACGATACTCATCTCACATAGGATTTTTAGAGATAATGACATGTGGCAAACCAAGTCCTACCAGGAATATGCTACCTATCTCTATAAATACAATACCACAATTCATTATTCAGGTACGTTTTCACATATATCTTTCAAGCAATCGGGCTTATTCATATTCTCTGACTTAAGCATCGGAGGGGCGACGAGTACATATGACGACGCCTTTGTTTCAGGTACCGGAAGACCTCGTTCGTGCTCGGTCTAAGTCATCAAGCTCAGAAATCAACATGTGCGATTTTTGGTAGCATTATTTTCTATCCCTACTCTTCTATCAGTAGTTTAAATTCCTCAATAAATTTTCTCTGTGCCATGAATGAAACATAGAAGTTTCATTTGATTTAGATAGAAATTAGTAATTACGTGGGTTAATGGATTGACGCCATCTGGCAAAGGTTCCAAACCTAAATAATATTGGCTCCGATACAAGAGTCCCCTGCACCCTGTACGCACATTTCATTGGAGTGGGAGGTCTGGATTGACTGGTTGGAGCAGGGGTCTTAGAGCTTTCCCTAACATTTTGCTTTCCATTCTCCTCCCTAGTGGCTTTCTCCTGTGTGGAGGTTGGACTCAGATGAGTCATTAGTATTTTCTTCGAAAGGTTAAAACTAAGAACCTGATTTTTGAGCCTCTAGTTTTGCGGTAGCTTGCACTTCCTCAATAGGAGGTTCATCTGTGGCTTGAACTCCCTCCACTAGGTCCGAACTGACCATCTTTTCTTTAGTTTGTCCAATTTGTTCTTTATTGTCACCAGACCCATGATACTTGTAATGCGGCATTCTTAATTTTTGTCATTATCATGTCTATCTTGATTTGTTGGACTTATGTTACATTTATTATTAAATTATTATAATTATTGTAGTCATAACTAATTATATTGGTTGCAGTTAAATGTATCTTGAACGCCATAAACGATTGATGTGCCTATTAATTATAAATTTAACATGCATTTAAGTTCCATTAAAATTTCAGTAAGTTGTATGATATTTTTATTTATTATATTGAATGCTTTCAGTTTGTCTAACAATCTGGACTTGTTCCAATCTGGACTTGTTGATGGAGCCAAATCACAGACTTAGCCTCTGTTTAATATCCATTCTCTTTTTCATTTTTTTTCTCTTTCTTCATTTCAACCACACATTCTATCAAGAAAATTATAGTACACATAAATCTAAAAATTCTTCTTACTATTTAACCACATATTCTTCCCATCAATCATTATTTCAGAATTTATTCTTCTTCAAAATAGGTGTCAAACACACCCTTAATTATTCATTGAGCAAGAATTGTCTAAATTATTAGGGTCAAGTCAAATTAGCATAATTATGGCCCATAATTATCAAGTCCTTAAAATTAAAGAATTGACACCTAGGATTACACTTCCTATACACAAAAATTATTCCATATCATTTTATGATGGAATTAGTATTCAAACCACCACGGTTGTCGGCTACATCTTCTGAAAGTGAAAATTTTTGCAATTGAAGGGGTATAGATAAATAAATAATTAAATGATAACGACTTAGAATTATTGGCGCGTTGACTTAGAATTATTGGCACGTTGATTCGTGGACGATCAGTGACAATTCCACTTGCAATAAAAAGTGATTAGCGAAGGAATCACGCAAGTAAATCTTCAATAGTCTTCATACCTATATTACTTCGTTAAATGTATGAACGTTTTATCCAATTTGGTATTGTGTGAGATTAATATACGAACATTATAATTTATGTTATAAATGCTTTTAGTGAACATTCATGAATATCAATTCATCCATAAGCATGCATGAAATTTCAAGAGATAAAGAGCTATTAAATGTCAATGTAAAAATGAATGTTTTCAAAAGAATATGTATCCCAAATATTTTTATTATGAGGTGTGTGTCTTTGCCATGAAGGTATACGTGTGGGAAATGGGGCGTGAGGAACCAGCGCACCCGACCAATTTTCAATGATGAATGTTCAATGTTAATGTTAACAGCTTTATGGTACTATCGGTAATTTTGATTGAGTTCCAAATAACATGGTCAATTGCGTTCTAATCAATTAGGCGATACATTAAGTGAGCTCAAGATGTCAATATTAATGTTTTTAAAAAAATAAAATAAAAGTGAATACATATTGAGAATTTTTATTTTATTTTAAAGTAATTCATGATTTGTTTACTGAGTGTTAGCTCATTCCACATTATTCCTCCCCACTTTGAATGATGAATTCAAGATGACTAATTGGGGTGACACAGACTCATTATTATCATATTTAAATATTGAATTCGTTTTTAAATAAATTTAACATTTAATTTAACTGTCTTATGTTATTATTAAGTAGATATCCTTTCCATAAGTGAAAGTCATTAATTTTTTTTAATATGTTAAAAAATTTTAATTGTCTTTCCACAATTATGATTTAAGAAAAAATAAATGATAATACTTTCAAGCTTAGGTACCTAGATTTGGGGTTTCACAAATTTGGTCTATTTTTTCCTCTGTGCTATCACCTTTAGACACATTGCCCTCAGTCTCCTCACTCTTGTTATCGTCCATAGTTACCTTACGGCTTGGGCAGGTAATTGGGTCATTTGGTTGTCTGATTGAAATAGCTATAGTAAGAGGAGTGCTCTCATATGTGGACACATGCATTAAAGTTTTTGTAAGGTGTTCACAGAGCATCATTTTCCTTGATAGGTCTATCTCAGACTAAATGGCCCAAATATAGGTTGGGCGGTGATATGAGCCTTTACTGTCACCCTGAGCTTGAGAATCTCGAGGATTGGTATCTGCTAGACAATAGGTAAATGTCCTCGGGTATCCATAGACCTCGGGTATGACGTAGTCCTCGAGGACCATAAATATGACGGTGACATTATAACGGAACCCTCCGGATGTGTCCTCATGCTTTCATGATTGTGGTGTCCTCGGGGATTTTCCTTGGCCAAACTAAACAGTTTCCTCAGGCACGGACTGATTCAACACTCCAGGAATCCTAAGTCTAATGAAATACCTTCAGCAAGGACTCCTACATCCAGAAGGAGTCTATATCTTAGAGTGTCATAATTTATTATTCAGGTACGATTTCACATATATTTTTCAAACACTCAGGCTTATTCATATTCTCTCTCTGACTTAAGCATCGGAGGGGCGATGAGGACATACCTCAACACCTTTGTTTCAGGTATCGAAATACCTCATTCGTGCTAGGTCTCAGTCGTCAAGTTTAGAAATCAATGGGTTCGATTTTTGGTAGCATCATAGGCCCCGTATGTGGGAAATGCTACCAAAAGTTATGGTGAATATACGTTCAGGTCTTTCTCTTGCAAGCTCATCCGCTCCAAACCAACCTCTTGTTACGGAGCCCCCAACCCATCAAGAAAAGTCATCATCAATACCAGTTCCTCAACCAACAATGATTACTGTGGGGGCATTCGAAGAACTTCGTCAACAAGTTGCAACTCTGACTCAATTATTGAGCCAAAGAAATACTCCTCAGGCTCCGATACCAGAACCTATACCAACTCAATAGTAAGGTTTCATGGACGATGCTCGAGCTCGGGATACCCGTGATGCCTATGACAATGGTGGTTCTGAGGCCTCGGGCATACCTCTAGTAGCCTCGACATCAAGATTGGTTACCATGGACTCAGTCGAGCTCACGTGGAAAATACAAGATGGAATCGTGGCATGACTACCACCGAATACCAAGGGAGCAACATGGTTCACCCCTAATACTCCGTTCACGCTAGAGGTTCTTTCATATCTCCTCCTGGACAGGTTCAAGTTCCCTCGTATGAAGGAGTATGATGGGACCACTGACCTTATCAACCATCTAAATGTCTACACAGATGACATGAACCTACAAGTTACACCAGATCTAGTAATGTGCAAGGCCTTTCCTGAAATATTGACCAATGCTGTCAGGGATTGGTTTGCCACATTGGTGCCTAACTCTATAGCGTCATTCTCTAACCTTACTGATAAGTTTTCTACTTTCTTTGCAAGTAGCAAGTGCATCAGGAAGACATCGACCACCCTCATGCAGCTCCACTAGAGGCCTAATGAGACCTTACGTAACTTCATGATGAGATTCAATAAAGAAAGGTTACAGATACCCGATCTTCACATTACAGCAGCTGTTTCAGCCTAACATATGGAGTAAAGTGTGAAGCCTTCAAGATGTTTTTATCAAATATGCCATCGAAGTCAGTGACCGAGCTCCTCACCCGAGGTGAAAGGTACATCAGTATGGAGGAGGCAATGAAGGCTAGCCTGAACTCTGATAAGCCCCAACTTAAGAGGCCACATAAACCAAACTCGTGACAAGATCATGCTCGAAGCAAGCAGAAGCAAGAAGTACCACCAAGCCCATTCACACGTTTGAACACCTCGATGACCAATATCTTGATGGAGATCAGAGATATGAAAGAGCTTAAATGGCCTCCTAGGTTGCGATTTCCCTCGGAGACCAAGGATAAGAGCAAATAGTGTGACTACCACAGGGACCATGGGCATACAACAGAAGAGTGCATAACATTGCAATGGAAGATTAAGTCATTGATTAAAAGAGGATTTTTGAACACATATATCGGGCAAGATAAACGTCTTAGGAATGATCACAATAAGAAGAGAACCCCAGAGTCAGGAGGAGGTAATAAGCCCGTGGCTGGTACAATAAACATTATAGTTTGGTAGAATATCATCGGGAGGTGATCAAACAGCGGACGCAAGCAATATGCCAGGCAACACTGTTTGGCTCAACAGACCACTCTCAACAACACGAAGGACATTACCTTTGAGCTAAAGGACTTGGAGGGCATAACGTTTCATCATGACGATGCCTTAATCATAACTGCTATAATAGTCAATTTTGAAGTCAAAAGGATATTGGTGGACAATGGAAGTGCTGCCAATGTATTATCTCATGATTCTTACATGAAGATGGTTAATTCTTCTAACCACCTCAAGATGGTCAAGACCCCGCTCCAAAGATTTGGGGGTAGAACAATCATCCCGGAAGGAGTTGTCGACCTTCCTTTTACTTTGGGCTCGGCTAGAAGCAAATAACAAAGATTACACATTTCCATGTAGTCCAAACCTCTGTGCCATACAATGCCATCCTCAGAAGACCACTACTAAACAAGACCAAGGCCATAGTATCCACCTTTCACCTTGCTATGAAGTTTCCAACCAATCTAGCATTGGAAGTGTACGAGAAGATCAAACAGCAGCAAGAATATGTTACGTTACTAGCATTCGAGGTTTGACCATTGACGTCATGCAATTATCCACACCTGAACTCGAGCTCGAGCATTAGGAAAGACTAGTACCAGTTGAAGATTTGGTGGAGGTCGAGCTCGAGTACGATAGAAAAGTGACCATTGGCCGAGATCTTGATACCGCCCTTAAGGACAAACTCATCAAGTGCCTATCCCACAACTTTGATGTTTTCGCATGAAATATCGAAGATATGATGGGGATAGATGCCAATTCATAGACTCAACGTGAGACCAGGGACAAAGCCAGTAAAGCAAAGAAAGTGGCAGTTTGCGCCAAAAAGACGTGAGGTAATACGTGAGGAGATCAATAAGCTATCAATCCTCAGTTCATTAGAGAAGTTCAGTATCTAGACTGGCTTGCCAATGTTTTTCTTGTCAAGAAGGCTAATGGTAAATGGAGGGTGTGCATTGACTTCACAGATCTGAATAAAGGATGTCTGAAAGATAGCTATTCCTTACCTCGGATTGATAACCAGGTGGATAATACCTCGGGTAATAAGTTGTATAGCTTTCTTCATGCATTCTTTGGCTATCACCAGATCCTTATGGATGAGGAAGATCAAGAGAATACGTCATTCATAGCTGACTCAGCCATATATTGCTACGAGGTCATGCCATTCGGTTTAAAAAATGCAGGGGCAATGTATCAAAGGTTTATCAACAAGGTCTTCCCTGATTTGATCGGGAAAAACATTGAGGCCTATGTCGACGACATGGTAGTTAAGAGTAAGTAAGTGAATGAGCACATTGCTAACCTTGGGGAGGTATTTTCTACAATTCGAAGGTATAAAACGAAGTTAAACCCAGCAAAGTATGCTTTTGGGGTAGCCTCGAGAAAGTTTTTGGGCTTCATGATCATGCACAAGGAGATTGAGGCAAATCTAAACAAGATACAAACCTTAATAACTGTGGAGTCGCCTAGGAGCAAGAAAGATGTGCAAAAGCTTACAGGTCGGGTCGCCGCTTTGAATAGCTTCATGTCTAGAGCAGCAGACAGGTGTTTTTCCTTTTTCAAAGTGCTTAGGAGAAATCAAAGTTTTAATTGGAATGAGGAATGTGAAAGAGCTTTCCACGAACTCAAACAAACACTGAGACTCTTCCAATTCTCACAAAGCCTGAGCTTGGAGACATGTTGTACTTGTACTAGCCGTATTTTAAAATACAGTAAGCGGTGTTCTGGTTAAAGAGGTCAAGAGAGCTCAACAGCCCATCTATTACGTGAGCAAGGTATTGCTTGACGTAGAAACAAGGTATGCATTGGCAGAACAACTCGCCCTCGCCTTGGTCATGTCAGCAAGCAAGGTATTGCTTGACGTAGAAACAAGGTATGCATTGGCAGAACAACTCGCCCTCGCCTTGGGCATGGCAGCACGAAATCTAAGGCAATATTTCCAGTTACATCCAATCGTAGTGCTCACAGATCAGCCACTCAGACAAATACTCCAAAAACCTGATGTTTCGGGAAGATTATTGAAGTGGGTAATTGAACTTGGTGAATTTGACATTGAGTTCAAGCCCCGACCTTCCATTAAAGGACAAGTACTAGTAGACTTTGTCGCAGATCTCACCCCAAAGCCTCTGGGGCCAAGGGATATCTAGACCACTAAGGCAGATACTTGGGAAATATTCGTTGATGGGGCATCAAACTCCTCGAGCTCGGGTGCTGGGATCATAATTAGTAGTCCGGATAAGCTAATCAAAATTTGGTGCGTACTCCGATTTGAATTCAAACCCACTAACAATGAGGCGGAGTACGAGGCTGTTGTCATTGCTCTTAAACTTGCTAACAGCTTGGGCATTGAACACATCAAGATTTTCTGCGATTCACAACTGGTCATTAGGTAGATTAAGGGATCATTCGAAAGGAAAGATGAGAAAATGAGTACATACTATTTAAAAGTGCATGATCTTCAGAGACGATTCAAGGGTTACGAAATTCTGAAGATTACCTGGGCTGATAATGGTAAGGCAGATGCATTATCAAGACTTGTTTTCGTGGGAGTAGATGGACTTGATAAAACAGTGCACATCAAAATAGTAATAGAGCCTAGTATAGGTCGGGAACCGAGTGTCATGGACATCGATAGTGATGTAACGACCCGGGTCCCACTTAACGAGCTATCCGACCATTAGATCGATGACGTACTGTCCCCACTGTACCAACATGAGTCTTTTTAGCATGTTTTGTCCTTACTCACAGGCTCTCCGAGAAAACTTCCTAGGGGGTCACCCATCATAGAATTGCTCCAAGTCAAGCACCCTTAACTATGGAGTTTCTAATGATGGACTTCCGGAAAAGAAGGTGTATATTGTTGGTATGAGTAGTACCTATCAAATCTTTTTTAAGATTTCCTGGTCTTGGTATTACAATCACCCACCGTTAGACTCGTAACGTCCTCATCGCGCTTGATCCATCTGAGGATCCGTTGCTAGGCGTTGGGATTCTAGAGGTGGCTCCTATGGGTTCAAGAGGTGACTCCCGCCCTATGGCGTAACACTTTGTCCCGCATAGCACTTAGTTCCCAATTTTCGGCTGGCAACCGGGCTCTGATACCATTAGTAACGCCCAGGGACCCATTTAATGAGCTGTCTCGACCATTAGATCGACGTCATATTGTTCGTACTGTACCAACATGAGTCTTTTCAGCATGATTTAAGCCAAGTACGCTTAACTGTAGAATTTCTAACAATGGACTTTCGGAAAAGAAGGTGCACCTTGTTGGTATGAGTAGTACCTATCAAATCTTTTTTAAGCTTTTCTGGTATGGATATTACAATTGAGCCCTCATGGATGGACCCCATAGTTGAATTCATAACTAACATGAATCTCCCCGATGACCCAAGGAAAGCTATGAGCGTCCGATCAAGAGCACCGAGATATTGCATTATCCAAGTAGTCCTCTTTCGCAGAAGCTTTACGCTTCCATACCTAAGGTGTCTCAGGCCCTCAGAATCAATACAAGCCCTGGCAGAAGTTCACGAAGGAATATATGCGGTAATCATCAAGGGGCCCGAGCTCTGGCCTTCAAACTTATAAGATACGGGTATTATTGGTAGACCATGAAGAAAGATGCTTCAGATTATGTGAGAAATGTGATAAGTGCCAAAGGTTCGACAACATCATCCATACTCCTGCTGAGGAGCTCACTTCTATACTCTGTTCGGCCCCTTTCTAACAATGGGGAGTTGACATCCTCGGCCCCTTTCAAATGGCAAGAGGGTAGTTAAAGTTCGTTGCTGTGGTGGTAGAGTACTTTACCAAGTGGGCTGAGGCGGAACCCCTAGCAATTATCTCAGAGCCCAAACTGAGATCATTCATCTAGAAGTCTATCATATGTAGGTTTGGGATACCCAAGGTGCTCATTACCGATAACGGGAGACAATTTGATAACAGATAGTTCAAGGATTTTTTTACCAACCTTGGGATTGATCGTCGCCTAATATCGGTCTCATACCCTCAAAGCAATGGCATCGCAGAAGTAACTAATCGAATTATATTGCAAGACCTTTGTATCAGGATTGAGGGTGCTCAAGGTAACTGGCCCGATGAGTTACCCTCCATACTGTGGACTTACAGGACTTCACATAAGACAACAATGGGTGAGACCCCTTTTATGTTAGCTTTTGGGATGGAGGCCATGATTTCGATAGAGGTTAGCCTACCCACCGTGAGGTAATTGGAGCCAAATATCAAAGAGCGCACAACAGAACATCTTGACCTCCTTGAGGAGGCCCACGAACACACTGCCCTATGAGTAGCCTCTTATCAAAGTAGGACGGCCAGATATTTCAACAATAAGGTCAAGGCCCAGGAGATTTAGGGTTGGAGATCTAGTGCTCAGAAGAGCTAAGGCTGCAGGTCATGCCCCGGGTAAGCTTGGCCCGGCATGGAAAGGGCCATATGAGGTCATTAGATAAATTCGAAGAGGAGCGTACAACTTAAAAGACATGGCTGGAAGACCATTATCGAGACCTTGGAATGCTGACAACCTCAAAATTTATCACAAGTAGTTACATCCACCATGTTTATTTGATTTAAGTTAGTTTTACATTTATTTTAGGCTTACATACCCCACACACTATTTTCTTGTTTTTAGTTAGTTTACTTTTTGACTGGGCTTGCACGCCCTATGCATTTTTTCTTTCCAGTAGTTCATTCGTCAAGGCATGCGAGCCCAAACTTGTTTTAAAAGAATAAGAAAGTCTATATAAAGTAGCAGTTGGGCGAAACCCAACAAAAATTTTACCAAGTAATTATCTCAAAGATATGCCATGAGCATCTTAAAGACCTGTTACGGACAAGCACCTCGAAGACCTGTCACGAGCAGACACCTCAAAGGCCTGTCACAAGCAGGCACCTTAAAGACCTATCACGAGTAGGCACCTTATCCTTAGGCAGTACTCTTATAAATTTGTTGCCCGGATTTAATAATTCGGGTGATACATCCTCGAGATCTAATAAGCTCCATTAAAGGTCGAGCCTAAGACTTGAATAAAATCAGGTCTCAAGGCTCGATACCATTTATTTGAGCTGGGCTCAAACTATAGGTCGAGCCTAAGACTTGAATACAATCAGATGTCAAAGCTCGAGCCTAAAAATACAGAGCCTGAGATCAATCGCGTTATTTAAGGCTCGAAAAACACGTCGAACCTAGAACTTTGAGAAAAATTTAATCAATTGATTTGGCTCGAGCTTGATGTCCAGCCTCGAGTTTGATTACCTTAGGACATAAGCCGAGCCTAAATGCTATAGAAGTCATTGTTTCGGTTAACAATAAAATGATAGGGGTATAAATGGAAATATACATCGAGCATATCACTCGCAAAAATTAGCAAAATAAAAGCCTATATCGCCGGGCATTGTACTTGTAATTACAATTCAAGAAGGGGTGATGAGGGCTTAATCTAGGTCGTAATGCTCAGGGGCCTTGTGATAAGTGTAATTTTTACACTTATTCGAGACTTAAAATAACAACATTTGATAGTTATTTTAACCAAATATATTCTAAATTGTTGTATTTTATGTTTAATAGGTAAAATTCTTTGAATGGAAAATGAATTGAAGAAAGAAAGCAAAAAATGGCAAAATTCAAAGTATGAGGATTAACTTGCATCGAGTGATAGAGTTGAAGATTTGGAAAGTAAACATTAATTAATTGGGCATCAATTTTGGACTTAAAATTAGACACCCAAAAAATTGGTGATTTAGGTTTAATGCATAAGTTTATAAATTCACGCAGCAGCTGGAAAAAAAAAGGGAGAACCGGGCAGCTGTTGAAGAGAATAGAGGGAATTGTGGCTGAAGAAAAGAGGAAACCAAAGCACGAGATTATATATACACGCTACAGGAGACAAGAATTGGGAAAAAGGGACTCAAATTACATTCCAATAGTTTGGCGGCTGAGTGGAGGATATTAAACATAAAAAAAATAAAAAAGTGGTCGCAAGATTGGAATATAAATATACATATACATGGTAGAGAGATAGAAAATAGAATATAATGTACACGCAAGAAGACGACACGACAGCTTTATGTTTCGTCAATTTCCAGTGATGTCGTTCCACTTTTGCACGTTTAATTCCAATATTATGTTAGGCTTGATTTTTACATTGCTAAAGATATAGATGAACCCTTGTTTTGAAACTTTTAGTATTAATTAATTATTTTGACGTTAATTTGTTTGAATCCGTGGATGTTTATTATGATTTAGTTTGCTTTTTAATTAATTGGCCACTAGTTGAATTGTTTGTAGATTTTATTATCATCGAGAGAGGTAATAAAATTGTTAGCACATAGTAATAAATATTGTGAAGTTTGATAAACGATAGAGATATACCTCTATACTTCGCATGGTTATTTTGATGTTCTATCTCGTTTAATAATTTCTTACATGTTGGTATCTTTTATAGAGATATAAAAAGGTCACATATAGGATTATATTTAATTGCTATCGAGAGAAGCTTTTAAATAAATTTGGAATTTCGACCAACTCGCATGATAACAAATTGTCACTTTAATTGTTGTACTAAAAGTGGATTAACAAATGGGATTCTACATCTTAGCAATGCATCTCAAAAGTTTGGTAAACTTTTACTTTGATTTTTATTACGTGATACGTTAGACTTTAATTTATTACAAATCATTATTGCTATTCGATTAAGTGCACTATTAACTTTAACTAGATCAAACACGTAGTCCTCGTGAGTTCGACACTTTATACACTACTATATTACTTGATAACGATCTCGTTCACTTGCGGGTTTTCAAACAGTCAAACTTTTGGCGCCGTTGCCGAGGACTACTATTTTTGATATGTTTACTTAATTTTAGCTTTAATCTGAATTTTACTTTTTTTAGTTTAGTTTTATAAAAAAAATTAGTGTTTTCGATTACTTTTTCGAGATACGTGTATGCGAAATTCGAGAATCGGTGATCTTGCTCAATTTGACCTAGAGATCGAACGAACATTCAACATTTGAAAAAGACAGCTGTTGGAAACACACCAAAAAAAGAAAGAGAAAGACATGGCAGAAGAAAATCCGAATCAAATAGCCATCGGGGCTAATCTGAGAGTAAAGCAACCACATGAAGTTGCAGCCAGTGAAAATGCTATGTTGATGGGAGAGTACATGGTTTCCCCGGTCGTGGAAAGCCAATCTAGTATTGTATATCAGGCGTTCGGTCAAGCAAACTTCCCAACGCTCATGTATCAAGATTTCTGGACATATTTGCAACTATCGAGTATCCAGGGGTTTCCTGTGAAGCAATCAGACTGAGGCTTTTTCTATACACGTTGAGAGATTCTACCAGAGAGTGGTTAGACACTTCTCACCTCAAAGCATCACTACATGGAACCAATTGAGCCAGAAATTTCTTAGCAAATATTTTCCCCCTA
>CAIGRB010161156.1:18824-57261 GCA_903798255.1 Fraxinus quadrangulata
CCAACACTTGTCAATTAATTAATTGGTAAATTTCATTCTTCTGGTTCTCTTTTGTGTGTGACCCATTAGGTTCCCAATCACGATGCCTAACGACGTAAATTATTATTTTGATCTGATCAAAATCGATAAATTAAAACACCCCTTTTAATTTATTACTAATTCACATTCGTCGTCTCAGATTGACATCTAGCAATGTGTCAGGGCAATACATGTGACGGGAAATGTCATGTAAATATTTTCATTAAAATATATCGATTACATATATATTTTAAAGTGTTTATGTCCCAAGTTGATTGGACTTAGGGCATAACACTTACATACTATACGTTTTGGTACGGGGCACGCAATTACAACTGAAGTGGAAATGAAAAATAATGAACACCAATATTTTTACGTGGAAAAATCATGGGCAAATTGTAGAAGAATTTTACTATATCAAAAGGATTACAACAATACTCTCTAAATACAAGGAGATAACAACAATTAATCTCTCTTGTAATAGGAGAAAACAAGTAGAAAATATTTAGGAGAAAACAATAATTTTTCTCTCTATAATTTTATCCCTCTACTCACAATTATTTTCTCTCTATCTAGCTTGTATTATTTCTTCATCACAACCTTCTATTTATAAAGAAATACCACCGCCTGACTCATTAAATTCATTCCAAAATGTCAACAAAAACTGCTGAAGATTTGGATGGAAAAGAGGCTGGAGAAGAGAAACTCAATTTGCCAACTTTTTTGCTTTAAATGAGTTCCTTAGTCAAGAAGAAAATGACTTTATCCAACAAAAACAATATTGCAAATGCTCTGAAACATACGATTGAAACTATCACCAGTTCCATTATAAATATCAAGCTAGAAATTTGGATTTTGACTTAACTTGAAGAAGTTACAGAAAGTTGGGGATTAAGTTTATGCAGTGTTGTCTTTGTTGGGTTTTGCCATGTGTAATAGAGAGTTGTAAACTAGAATTTGGTGTAGCTTTTATTGGAAACATGTGGAGGCAAATAAATGGGTCGGTTTTAGATCATGACCAAGATTTAAGCAAGTGGAGCAACACATTTAGGAAAAGTCCAAGAAAAAGAGTGAAGAGGGGAGATAGAAGTTAAGGAAAATTCTTGCAAATAAAAATTATAACCTTATAAAAACTTCAATTTTCTTGTTCCAAGTTGTAATTGATCTCCATGTACTCTGTTGTCTAGTTAATATTGAAGAGCATTACCAAGGTTGGATGTAGGATCACAAATTATGATCTAAACCCGAATAAATTTCTGTCTTCTTTTCTTTATTGTTTATTGATTTATTTCTTGTTGTACTAATTGATTCATTTCCTTATGCTTTGATCCAAGCTCTAAAAGAAACTGTTGTAGTCCGCATCCATTTGGTCTTTTTTGTTCTCTAAGGCACTATATATAAACACCAAAAATTGATATCAGAGCACGTTCTATACTGGATTTGTGTTCTCTATGAAAGTTATTGATATTTGCCTGAAGTTCATCAACTGTTTGAAAAAAGTCCTGAGATGGTTAACTCTTCTACTAAGCACGAGATATAGAAGCTTGATGGAATTAATGATTTTGGGTTGTGGAAGATGAAGATGCTTGCACCCTACAACGAGAAGAAAAATGATATCATGAAGAGCTTATAATACCTTAATTTTGTGCCTCAGTAACAAAGTGCTGAGGGAAGTCTCCAAGATGAAGTCTGCAGGAGAGAGATAGCTCAAACTTGAGTCTTTACAGGACGAAAAATATGTCCAATCGTTTATATCTCAATACCAAATTTTTTACATTTAATATAATCGATGGTAAACACTTGCAAGAGCATATATATGAATTTAACAAGCTCTGTTTAGATCTGGAAATATTCAGGTAGAGTATGATGATGAGGATAAGGCTTTGGTATTGTTACCTTCATTATCAAAGTCTTATGAAACCTTTCTAGATATCTAAAACCATGGTAGATAAACAATTTCTCTAGATAAACATGTTGTAGGAGCTCTGAATAGTTAGGAGATAGTTTAACAATACATGGTAGAGTTGAAAAGAGAGACTAGAAGGATAAATGAAATAGTAGATCAAAGTCCAAGAATGGGAAAAGGGTCACATGCTATTTTTGTCATTAAGAAGGTCACCTTAGAAAATTTTGTCCTAAAAGAAAGAAAGGAGAAAATAAGTTTGAAATAGAGGGGGATGCAACTCTATTTGAGTAGGACTATGCAAGCTCTGATGTGCTGCTTGTTACAACTAAAAGCTCTAACAAACGGTGGGTTAAGGATTCAGGATGTTCATTCCATATGACTCTTAACTAAGGTTGGTTTCAAACATACAAAAAGAAAGATTGTGTACAAGTTTTGTTAGGTGATAACAAAGCTTGTAATGTTACTGAAATTTGTACGGTGAGGCTAAAGTCTCAGGATGGAATCAAAAGAATTCTCAAAGATGTTAGACATGTTCCTGAGCTAAAAAGAAGTCTTATTTCACTGGAAATGCTTGACCAACATGCTATTGTTATAAGGGTGAGAATGGTGCACTCAATGTAAGTGAGTGCACCATTCTGATTGTAATGAAAGGTGTGACAGTCCGTGTACTTTTCAAAGAAACATAGTTATTGGTGTTGTTGCTACAGTAACAGAGGTTGGCAGTCTTAGAATTTAGTTATAGCATAGGAAACTTGGTCATGTAAGTGAGAGACGATTGCACGAGCTGCAGAAATAGGGTTTGTTGTGTGGTGACAAACTGGGAAAGTTGGAGTTTTGTGAAAATTGCATCACGAAAAGAGTACAAGGGTGAAATTCGCTAGGTCGGTGAATGTAATCAGGGATACTTTTGAGTTATTTACACTCTGACCTATGGGGTCTAGCACAACATAAGACTCTAGGTGGAGGCATGTATTTGATCTCATTCATCGATGATTGTTCCAGGAAAGTTTGGGTGTACATCTTAAAATCCAATGTTAAAGCTTTTGAGAAGTTCAGGGCTTGGAAGAAGATGGTGGAAGTTCAAATAGGGAAGAAAGTCAAGAAGCTGAAAATAGATAATGATCTGGAGTTTTTTGGTAAAGAATTCAATCAGTTTTGCAGGGATAAAGTGATGGTTAGACATGGAATAGTGACTTACACGCCACAACAGAACAGTTCAGCAGAAATGATGAATAGGACTATATTGGAGAGAGTTAGGTATATGTTGCTTAGCGCTAATATGCCAAAGAAGTTTCGTGGTGAAACTGTGAATACTTTCTGTTTATCTTATTAATAGATATCTTTCAGCGGCAATTAGCTTCAAGACTCCAGAAGAAATCAGGATAAGAACTTCTCCAAGTTATGAGAACCTGAAAGTGTTTGGATGTGTTGTCTATGTACATCACAAATAGGGAGAACTTGATTCCAGGGCGAAGAAATGCATGTTCTTAGGTTATACTGATGGATTGAAGGAGTTCAAGCTTCGGTGTAAAGATGATAACACCTCTAAGTGTTTTATTAGTATGGATGTGGTCTTCATGGAGCAAGAGTATTATTTGGTCGGTGAAAGTCAATCCATGGCAATGATCGACAATCATGAGAGAAACAATGTTGAGATTGAGGTGGAGCAGGTTGAATCTCGAGATACTCAAACTGAAGCAAGTGGCCGTGCTAATAAAGATGATCAATATGATGAAGATGATCTGATATATGAACCTCAAAATGATCCGAGGTCATATCAGCTGATCAGGGACAGAACTAGAAGAAATTGCAACGGTCTACTGAGGTATGGCTATGCTGATTTGATACCTTATGAACTATTTATATCTGAAAAAATGGATGATACAGAAACCATGAGCTATAAAGAAGCTGTCGAGTGTAAAGATATGAGAAATTGGCCACATGCCATGAGAGAAGTGAGAGATTCTCTAGAAAAGAACGATACATGGATGCTTATTGAAAAACTTACTAATTAAAGGGTGGTTGGCTCTAAATGGATCTTTAAGAAAAAGGAAAGTACGCTAGAAAGTGGCAAGCCTAGATTAAAAGCGAGACTTGTAATGAAGGGGTTTACCAAAGAGAAGGTATAGATTTTAATGAAATCTATTCACCTGTTGTGAAACACACATCAACGCTGGTAGCTCAGTATGATACGGAGTTGGAATAAATGGATGTGAAGAAATCTTCATGGCAACTTTGAAGAAATGAGTCTGATGTGCAACAATAGGGATTCGTTAAGAAAGGAGATAAAGATAAAGTTTGTTTGTTGAAAAAGTCTCTAAATGGGCTAAAACGGTCATCAAGGTAGTGTTATTAAAGGTTTGATGAATTTATGATGAGAAATGACTATTCCAGTAATAATTATGACAATTGTGTTTATTTTAAGTAGATTTCTAGTAATTTGGATATTTTTTCTGTTGTTATATGTTGATGAGATGCTAATTGCATCAATGAATATGGCTGAAATATAGAAGACGAAGTCACATCTCAATGATGAATTTGAGATGAAGGATTTGAGGGACAACTAGGAAGATCTTAGGGATGGAAATAGTCAAAGATAAGAGGCATGGAAAGCTGTTTGTTTCTCAAAATGACTATATTAAGAAGATTCTTGAAAATTTTGGAATGTATCAGTCAAAGCAGGTCCAAACACCCCTTATAGCGCATTTAAAATTGTCTTCAATACAGTTTCCCGAGACTAATTTTGAAAAGGGTAGCATGTAGAAGTTACCTTATGCTAGAACTGTTGGAAGCTTGATGTACCTAATGGTATGCATTAGGCTTGACTTAGCCTATGCAACAAGTCTTGTGAGTAGGTTTATGGCTAATCCGGGTAAAGATCACTTGGAAGTTGTCAAATGGGTGCTTAGGTACCTCAAGGGCACTTGTAAACATGGTCGGCACGACAAAAGGATAGCTGATGATATAGAGAAACTTGTTGGTCATGTCAACTCTAATTTTGCTGGAGATCTTGATAAGATAAAATCGTTCACTGGTTATGTTTTTACCTTATTTGGATGCAAGATGAGCTGGAAGGCTATGTTACAACCTATGGTAGCACTATCAACTATAGAAGCTGAGTACATAGCTGCTACAGAAGCTGTGAATGAGGCATTATAGTTGAAGGGACTAGTTGGTGAGCTAGGAGTCAACTAGAAAAAGGTGATTATCTTCAATGATAACCGGAGCACGATACATTTGACTAAAAATCAAATGTATCACAAGAAGACAAAGCATATTGATATTAAGTCATACTTAATCAGGGATGTTATGTCATAAGAAAGTATATTAGTAGAGAGGATTCACACTGATAGTAATCCAGTTGATATGATCACAAAGTCAGTGACAGGTGTCAAGTTCAGCACTTGTTTGAACTTGATAAATGTTACGACTGATAAGTGATAGTAGGGAGGGTTCTGGTGATTGTCTGTTACTTCGATTGTGTTTGCTCCATTCAAGCTTGATTCAAGGTAGAGATTTGTGGATTTTGACTCAACTTGTAGAAATTAGAGAAACTTGGGGATTAAGTATCTGCAGTGCTGTCTTTGTTGGGTTTTGCCATGTGAGAGCTGTAAAATAGAATTTAGTAGAGCTTCTATTGGAAACACGTGGAGGCAAATAAATGGGTAGGTTTTAGATTAGGACCAAGATTTAAGGAAGTGGAGCAGTACATTTAGGAAGAGTCCAAGAAAATGAGGAAAGAGAGGAGACAGAAGTTAAGGAAAATTTCTGCAGATAGAATTGTAACCTTGTAGAAGCTTGAGTTTTTTTGTTCCAAGTTGTAATCGATCTCCTTATATTGTGTTGTCTGATTAATAGTGAAGAGCATCACCAAGGTTGGATATAGGATCACAAATTATGATCAGAGCCAAGATAAATTTTTGTATCTTGTTTTTCTTTAATGTTTATTGATTTATTTCCTGTTGTGATAATTAATTCTTTTCCTTGGGCTCTGATCCAAGCTATAAAATAATTTTTGTATTTCGCATCCATTTGATCTTGTCTAATCCTAAAGCATTTCACATAAACACAATAGGAAGTACCAAACTAAAGTTTCAAACAATCAAGTATGACGTTTGTTTACTGATTGTGATGTCATTTTGTTGTTGTAGCGGTTACCACTGCCCTAAGAACTGTCCGAGAAGACTGGGGGTTGCCTTGTAAGTTAGAAGCTCACAAATTGGGTCAAACATTTAATTGAAGAGAAAAATTGAAATCTAATTTTATCTTTTATTGTCCCCGTCATGTTGGTTTCTAGCACTAACGTGTTATCACAAAATATAATGCAAGATACAAAAGAAAAAAACTAAATATAATACAGATCAGAGGGAGACGGAGTACCTGACATGTTATCTTCAGATATTGCTTTATATCGGTCATTACCTTTTCTTCTAGTACCGGAGGTTGCATGCTTCGAAGACAAATCAGCCAATTTTTTGTTTTTTTAGGAAAGAGTGAATGCAAAGGGAAGTGCAAATCCTTGAACTATAGGTGATAACCGAGCCCACTTGCTTGTCAGCTTGAAGAAGTTTAGCTCATGGACGGCTCGGGCTCGTTTTGAGATGAGTCCGAGTATAAGTCGAGCGTGCAACTCGGTAGGCGAGTCGAGCGTAACCCAACGATCATTTGTTACTTTCAAAGGTTTGTGACCGTTTAAAAAACAGTCAGAAATCTTTAGAAGACCTCATCTCTAACGTTCTTTGAATTTTTATTTTTTTATTCTATAAATAGCTCAAAACTTCTCCATTTTTTCAATTCTGTTATATAAATTCTCTCAATTCATTCTTTACACTATACATTATCTAATTTATGCATTTCATCTTTATTCTTTACACTACAATCTATATTCTATTACATAATACACATGGATCCTCATGATTTCATTGAGGGCTTGCTTGGTGGCCAATCACGTATGACGTGACAATCTCAAATTTTCAATCAATTTAATGATCTCAACAACATTTCCATCCCTGATGATTTGCTGGGAATGGGCATTGACAATGCACATAAAAGTAATAATCCAATTGATTTAGATGACATCAATGAAGATGCCGGTGAAGCCAAACTACAAATTCTCGATGTAAGAGGGAAGCAAAAGAGAAAAAAAAACTATAAGGTGTTGGGAACACTTTAAATTGATTACAACAGGTTGTACAAACGGAATCCAAGAGTGTAATGCAGTGTGTAAATCATATCAAACATGATTAGCATGGCAAAAAGGTATCGGTACTACCTACTTCAATTGTCACTATGCCAAATGTACAGCCAAATATTGGCTTGTTGGCCAATCTCAAACACAGCTAGCCTTTGGTACTCCTTACGATAACGATTTTTCAACATTAAGCATATTGATGTACTTGGAGAAAAGAATTCGTGATGGAATGATGAAATTTGTTGCCAGTGCTGAGTTGCCATTGAGTATAGTGGACAACAACCATTTCACAACATTAGTCGACTAAGGAATATATTCAACCAAGGTACAAGGATAAGTAGAAACACTCTCGTAGTGATACTGTTGATTATTTCCTTAGAACTTAAAACCATTTGATTAGTGATTTAAATAAATATGGTGGTGTTATATTGTTCACTTCAGATTTATGGGAAGGTATAAATAAAAAAATGTTATATATTAGCAATTGCATACTACATAGACCCACTTTAGATGATGAATAAAAAAATAGTGCTTTTAAGAAAAATAAGTTTCCTCATAACTCTAATAATATTTTAAATTCTGTACTGCAAAATATTAGGGAATATAAATGTAAAAGTAAAATTCGTTCTTTTATATTTGACAATGTTAATGTTAACAAGTCCGTTATAGATAAAAATTTGTAAATTATCTAATCCTGAATTTGATGGTTTTTGTTTCATATTCGTTGTGTTTATCATATTTTAATTTAATTCTACAATTTGAAGAACTTTGTGCACAATTTGACCAAGTTCCCAAAAAATTTATAACTGATGTACATAGATAAAACACCACTAACTTATTATTAAAATTATGTGAAAGTTGTGAATATTTAATCACTGAATTTTTAAACTATAGGCATGTGAGAAATGTCGATGATTCTATTTTGATTGATTCTAATTGGGAACTAGCCTTCAAAGTCAAAAAATTTTTTGACAAATTTTTATAATTCCATAACTATCTGGGGTATACTACTCCACTGATCAAGTGTTCTTGAGCATCTTTACATCATTGCAAAATGTTTTCAAAAATATAAAAATTATCCCGAATTTCTTGATATATTGATTCCTATGGGATTACAGTTCAAAAAATACTGGGAAGACTTGTTGCCAATGTTATTTCCTTTGGCAAGTGTAATGGACCCATGTACAATTTAAGATGCACTAAATATATTATTAATAAAATAACAATCTATTTAAATTTTGATGCACTTATCAATTATTTGAATTTAGAAAACGCGTTAATTTCAGTGTACGAAATGTAATAACAACACTTGGGGTGCAAATATTGGTCAAACACCCACCGTACCCACCACTTTTGCTACTCTTCAAGACGATGAAGCAGAACTTTTGTCCTTATTTTAAGGTATTAGGGATGAATCCAACTCTGTTATTGGAATGCCTACTGAATTAGTTAAATATTTTAATCATCAGACATTTAGGAACGTAGAACCCGTTGATGCATTACAATTTGATTTATTTGATTTTTGGCGAAAGAACGAACGAAAATACCATATCATTTCTACTATTACAAAATATCTATTAACACCTCATGTTAGCACTATAGCTTTGGAGGCCGTTTTTAGTGCAGATAAGAGTATTTTGAGAATAAAAAAATATTTAAAAGTGTATTTCAGATTAATAGATATTTTTAGTGTACTTTTGAATTGTTCTTAGTCCTTGGTGGCCTCCATTTCTTAAATTTCACTTTCCTTTAAATTTATTTTCAATCACATACTTCTTGAAATTTCTAATATTTATCGACTTTTCAATTACACATTACATCAAATTTTATCAAAATTTAATATTAGTCCAAATCAAAAGGGGGTTAATTGAATTGGGGGGAGGTTGAGTTAATCAAGTAGGCCTTTTTAGGACATTTTATGGGCAGAGAGGTCGAGTTGATCAAGTAGGCCCTGAAGGACATTTTATTGGTAACGCTACATTAAGCACCGAGGACACATTTTCAATTCAAGTTTCATCCCTTTCAAGAACCAAGAAGTCCTTTAACAAAATTCGTTTTCGAAAAAGCCTAGAGACGACAAAATCACATAAACAAGTCATCACAACTCCCAATTACAACATCTTTTCAAAATTCTCTATCTGCTCTTCACCAGTTTTATAATACCTGAATTCAAGCTAGGCAATAATGTCCTGGTTGGCTCGCTCAATCGCCAACAGTCTCCATCTTGTTGAGGATGACGATTTGGTTGCCCAAAATGACAGCGCACGACTGACCCACCCTGAAGACGGCGGAAGACCAGGAGATCAATTCCCGGAAAACATAATTTTCAAAGACGAAGGAGAAGGGTATGTGGAAGATCGATTGTTATATGCTAATGACGATGACAGTGATGGTGATAATCGGAATAATCTACATGGGCTGAAAGAAGATCTATCAGAATTTAAAGAGCAATTTACGCGTCAATTACGGGGTATGGCATCATTTCTGGCTCCTCCTCCTCCACCGCCGCCGCCACCTCCGCTTCCGGGGCAGAAATCGGGGTTGTTGTGCTCTGAATCGAAATTGGAGAAGGAAGGATTGGAGTATGAGGAGGAGGAGGGGGAGGGAGAATCGGGGGAATGTGGTGAAGGCGAGCCTGGGCAGTTTGGGGATCATTCGAATTTATTGCAATCAGAAGATTATTATATTCTAGAGGACGCGGTGGGGATAACGGAGGAAGTATTGGCATTTGCGAGGAATATTGCTCATCATCCTGAGACCTGGTTGGATTTTCCTTTATCAGATGAAGAAGAATTTGATGGTACGTAAATTTGATATGCGCTCCCTTTTCAGTTATATGTCTGGTTCTGATGATTTCCACTTTTGATTCATTATTGTGACTCTGTGCTGTGTTTGTGTTCAAATTTTGTGTTGAAGTAGAGATCGACGTTCTCTTAATGAGCCATAAAGAGTGCAATTTGAGCAATTTAATATATTTTGTGTGAGATTTGGTCTGAAGCCAATGAAAAGGATACCGTAGACAATAATGTGGAAACCGCAATTGGGATTAAAGAGTAAGCATTGGAGTTATCAAGGAATGATATTCATCATTCTGAGACTGTTTGAAATTTCCGCTATCTGAGGACATGGTTTGATGGGGGTGTCAAGGAATTTTTTCATTTAATTATATCTAGGTTATGAATTAAGCATGTTGGATTAATAGTTAATACTAGGAGAGAATTTTCATGATGGCAGTTACCTGATATTATGTTCATCCATCCAGTTATGTCTGGGTCAAATAATTTTATTTGCAGTGAAGCAACAGATAGAAAAAATTGGTGCACTCGCTGTATTATATGTATTTTCTTTTCAAATAACAGAATATATATTGATGGTAGTCTGGGTGGCATTGAAAGGTCTCACTTTCATGTGGAAGTAGTAGTCTTTACTCTTAATCATAGTTTTCAGGAATATAAAGCCAGACGACGTATTTTAACATCTTTAACTTTTTCTGATGTCTAATTTATGAACTTCAACTCATGATAAAGGGGATTGACCTGATGGTCATTTTGAAAGGAGTTGTCTGTTTATGAATTGGAATTTATAAGAAATGGAGTCACTTTCTCGTTCTATATTTTTAGCAGTGTATTGTGTAGCTTGACTAGAAACATCATTTTTTTCCTTGCTGATATTTGTAAATTGTGGCCTGTAGTTAGGATGTGGGATGTGATTATTCTCAAGGTCAATTTCTTCGTTGCTTTAAATAGTATTGATGATTTATACTGGAGAATTTCCATTTCATTATTATAGGTAAAAGAACCAAAAGAGGGTCCAACCTTTACACGGTTTAAATTGCAAATAGCCCATCTCATGGAAAACCTCTACCAAAGTCAAAATTTATGAATGAGAGGTCAGACATCCTTCTTCATAAGAGGCCCCTAATGAATTCGCGGCCTGGCTCCCCAATTCACATCATCGAAACATTGAGAACTGTCACCTTGACATCTTTGAAAATTTGAACCCACAATGTTTGGTTCTCCTTGAAAATCATATCTTGGTTGCTCTGCTTCTTAGCTAATGGTCTCCATCTCCACAACATTTTCAAAAAGGACTTCTTATGACGAAGAGATCTATCATTAGAAATAGAGAACAACCAATGAAGAGTAAAAGAACACTATTTAGAAATCATTTATTGAAATGACAGTACTTATTTCAATGATTGTTAATTCTGCCTATTGCTTGCCTCCCCTTCTTAATCATCACCTGGGGACCTTAACTACTGAACCTTTATCATGAGCATCCCAAGGCATTCAACATCAATTGTCTCGTCCTCTCTTATCCTGTAATATCATCTTCATTGGTGTAATATACCCTCTATTTACCAGCTTGATATCATATAACTATCATTGTTTTTGGACTAATTCATTGCTTCTTTTCTATGCCATTGAGGCTCTCCCAGACCAATAAACCCAACTTTTGAATCCTCCTTTTCTAATACAGCAGGAACTTTACTTTTTAGACATATTGGGCCAGCAAATTCAATGTATTTGTCCCAATATCTGAGTCTGCTTTCATTGAAGGCCTTCTTAGGAGTTTTGTGGTACCGGTTATGAGCATTTTTTAAAGTATCGGTTTTAAGCGTTTATGAGCATTTCGTTTTGAGTGGTTTTAGTAGTGGTTCATAAAATTGTCCAACCTATGTTTGAGAGTTTATTATTTACCAGTTCTGAAATTTTTTTAAAAGAATAAAATTACGTATACGTGTTTTAGTAAAATTTTCTTTTATATAAAATTTTTTTACTCATAAGTGATATTTTACATATAAATTAAACAAATTTAAATATTTGATTAAAATTTTAGTTAATATATTTTAATTTACAATTTAGTTTTGATCAAATAGGTTGGTTGAAAATAATTATTTTATAAAGAGTAAAATTAGAAGAGAACAAGAAAAACAGCTAAAACCCACTGATTTGGTAGGTTGAAAGAACCGCTCAAAATTATACTACACCCGATTTTGGGTGGTTTAGTACCCAAAAAAACTAGCAACCACCAGTTTTTTCAACCTCTCATAAACGGTGCCACCCAAAACCGTTGAAAAAAAACTCCCAAGCAGACCCTGAGTCTGACCTTCTGAGTAAAGTTGGGAAAACTCCACACACTGCATTCTATCCCCTATCATGTGTTGGATGGCATTACCATATGGTTAGCTATCTATTAATTGCGCATCCATCTTTCTGAGAGCTGATGTCCATTTTTATGAGAGCGTCTGGCATCATTGATCACTCCCCTCCTTGTAACAGACTTACTTTGGGTACTGCAGTTCTAATGAATGTGAAACAATCTATACATAAAAAGTACATGAAGTTTTATCGCATAGATTATTATAATTTCCATCACTTAAGTTCTACTTTTTTTCGATCATCACTTTCATATGGTTATAACGTTCTTCCCAGACAGAAAATACTTGAGTTGAAGTTTGATCATAAGATTCAATGGAGTTTTGTGATTTAGTGGGTGATAATCGGTGGTACACAAATATGTTATGTTGCTCAGTTTACGATTAGTGTATGTACCATGGACATTCCTACTGGGGTGATGTGTCAGATAGGTATCGGACACACCAACGCTCCAGCATGTGTGTGCAATATGCCATGTGTGCATCCGATATTTCTAATAGTTTTGAAGTTCAAATCTTGACTGACACTTCTAGAACACTTCATGTGGGATATCATATATTATTCTTATTCTCTTATAAAATGAAAATATCGAAGGATACAATATGCACAATTAGTACATTTTGGATTATAAAATTAGGGAAATTTTAATTACTAGAACAGCTTTGTAAAAAATTCAAAATAATGAAAGAGAAATTTTATGAACACCTTGTCGAATTTGTTTTATATATATAATATGCATTTTTTTCTCTGGTAGTAGTAATCTATAGTTTAACCAAAATAGTCTTAATACAACAAATAGCCACTCATCTGATTTAAAAGGTTTCGCCAACAAGAATCAAAGTTAAAAGATAGGATTGATTCTATTAAAAGATAAATAGTACAAAAACAAAGATACAACTTATAAATGTACAATTGTAAATAATTTAAATCGATGTGTCCCCCCATGTCTCCATGTCCTACTTCTTTGAAAATCATGTGTCGGAATCTCCAAGTCGTGTCTGTGTCCTTGTCCATGCTTCAGCTAGTTTTTGTACATGTGTATGATGCATTGTACTGCTTCCAGTGAGAAAATTTTGATGAAAACCTCTTGATTAATCTTTGTTAATTTTTTTGTAGGATAAAATTGTTATGTCAGGTATATTTCTAACTATTGTTCCTTTTTCAGATTTCGATCTATCTGATGCGCAGGTCAAGCATGCATTGGGTGTTGAACATCTAGCACAAAGATTAGCTGCTCTTAGATATGAACTTTGCCCTGCCCATATGAGTGAGGGTTACTTTTGGATGGTCTATTTTGTTCTTCTGCACTCGAGATTAAATAAGCATGATGCTGACCTTTTGTCTACACCACAGGTGAACAAGTATTTCACATTATCGTCTTCGTTGTGCTTTTCTATTTTTATGTATAACAAACTGATTTTATACATCTTGAATGAGATCTGCTAATAGTTGGATTATAATTTTCAATTTTCCTGTACATCATATTTAGTTGAGATGACCCTTTTCTGCTCAAAACGTCCTTCATATTAAGATTTACTAGACAGTATGACGCAGCACCACGTAACAATAAATCAGAATTGCTAAAACTGATGAGAATTGAGAGGGGAAATGAAAGCATTTGTTTATTCATCAAGCAAGTTAGTCCAATACAAAAATATTAACCCTCTTTATAAATCGTTTAACAATTTGAAGCTTCTGTGTTGTACTTCGATAGTCTTCAAAATAATTTGCTGGTATTAGATTTGGGCACACTTCAACATGTTTAATGTCAATCTTTAGAACAGTTTCAAGCTTTAACCGTTTTCTGAACCTGATTTGTGATTGAAGGTACTAGAGTGTTTTTACTTGACCAAGAACCTGGCATCATACTATATTGTTTTATATTGTTTTTCTTGAATTGCTACTTCATTATTGTTTTTCCAATGCAGCTCGTGGAAGCTAGAGCTATGTGGATGCAAGAGCTACAAAAGCGAACGAAGGCGGCCGAGTCTGATTGGTTTGGAAGTAGTACATTTTATTCAAAAGAAAGTGTGGATTCACCACGTGAGATTTTTTCAGCATCCTCGTATGAAGATGCTCATTATGCGAATATGTCAGGCAGGATGGTTCCTTTTGATTCAATAGCATGCCAAGCAACAAATGATTGTGAGATTGAGAAGCACCCTCTTGAAAGGAATGAAATCGAGTTCATCGACAAGTCTGTTATTGAAGAAGATCCCGCAAGCAAAACTGTGATAAAGAAGATAGATGGTCCATCACTCGAATTGCAAGTCCAGGATTATAATAATGATGATGACGATTGGCTAAAGGAAGACCCTGACTTAGTTGAGTGCTCTGGCACCACAATTTTTGGAAATGGGGAAGACGTATCATTCAGTGATCTTGAGGATGATATTGATTGCACTATGCCTGTGAAATCCAAAGTAGTCTCCAGTGATGGGAATAAACCAACCAAAACTTCATGAGTGATATTATTTTCCCTTGTTGATCTGCCTCTTTTTCACCTTTTGGGACTCCGAGAACCAAAAGATCTGTATGATGCTTGCAGGGATGACTCATGAGTTGCCTTTGCAAGATTGGAAGTGTTAGAATTCCCACGAGTGTGCTTGAAGAGCTCGCGAGGACTGTAAATAAAAAACGACACATGGAGGTTTGCACTTGTAAAAATGTTGCTGGTGCAAACAACCCCTTATCTCAGGGTGCGAAGTTTCCTACAAGTCAAGAATGATACCGTTGAAAAATATAATAATGCGATTTTTTCTGATTGGTTGTTGAAGTTCACAAATGCCACATGGAAGGAAACCTTTGGTCTTTTTTTGTTTTTGTTATTTTTGGCTGCAAGGATTAAATTTTCTGCTCATATTGGTTTCTTTTAACCTTTTCTCCTGTTTTGAGTCACCGTTTGCTTGTGAAAGAAGAAATTTGGCCAGAGTGTCGGGTGGGTCGGTTGAGTATTTCAATACCCGAAACTACTAATTATATTTCGGGTATTTTTTTTAAAATGGAATAACTTGGGTCCTTGTAATAGTTGAAACCAAATCTAACAGGTTTGGTTTCGGATTTGGTTCGATTTTACTCATAATATTTCTTCATATATATTTAAGGGAACAATATATAAATCCTACATATAATAATTACATTTCAAAAATAACAAATTTCAAAAAATTAAAGCAATTTATTAAATATTTTAATTATAATATAAAGCAATTACTCCAATTTATTAAATTTCAAAGCCAATCATTCTCTCTCTCTCTCTCTCTCTCTCTCTCTCTCTCTCTCTCTCTCTCTCTCTCTCTCTATCCTCTCTCTACCCTTTCTCTTCATCAGATGCGGCTATAAACTCCGGCGACTGTTCCGACAACTATTCCGGTAATCGCTCATGCAGTCGCTCCGACGACTTTTCGACGATCGCTCTAGCGGCCTCTTCGACGACTATGTCTGTGATTACTCCGACGATCACTCCAATGATAGTTCTGGCTGTCGCTCCGACAGCAGTTCCGACGACTTAAAAATTTCAGAAAATTAAAAATTGGAAATCACACCCCCATGGATCCACCTACTACTACCCCACTCCTACCTCCACCTTCTAAAAAATTACCAGAAAATTTCAAGTTACTTTATATAATCAAGCCACCAAGATGCATCATTCGTGATTGTTACCAAGTTTGTATTCGATGTGACTAACTATGACCAAATTTATATTCAATGTGACTGTTTGTGATCGATTCAATATTAACTGTGACCATATGTGATTAAGTCACAATTGATCACAATTAACACAGAATTTGTCACAACCAATCACAATTGGTTACAACTAGTTATAATAAACACATATTTGATCACAAGTTATAAAATTTATTCCCTTATATTTTAGTTGTAATCTTGAAAAGAAAAATTGATGACGAATTGGTCACAAATTAAAAAAATTATAGGTCACAATTTATTTATCGATCACATATTTTCAAGTTTGTTGGTCACAAATTTTATTTTTAGTCACAGATTATCGAATATTAAGGTCACGATTTAATAGTTAGTCACAATGAACTAGATAGTTGGTCACATACGTCTAAACACCCGTCCCCCGATCCATTACTTGGTCACAAATCGACCAAATAGTTGGTCACAAACACTCTTGGTCTCATCTCATCCCATCCCATCCCATCCCGTTGCTGTTGCCACCGCTAACAATAACACCACCACCACCACACCGCCGCTAAAAATGCACAACCACTGCCAACAACAACACCACCATTTTGCAAGCCACTAACAACCTGCACCACCAACAACCACTACAACCTCACCACCATTGGAAACAACCACTTGCAAACTGAAAAGTAAACCACCAACAACTAACATCAAAGCAATTAGAAAAAAAATAACACCACCACCAATCGCACGCTGCAGGCCGCACAAGAAGCCGGTACAGTAGCACTGTATAAAACCACTATTGCCACCGTTAGATCCACTGCTTGATCCAACAAAAATCACCCTAATTGCCAAATACACCGCCGTCGCCACTACAAGAATCAACAGACCCCATCAAATCCACCGCCGATCCAACAAAAACTATCACCAAATCACAACTCGACAGCGTCCATCAAATCCACCGTCGATCCAACGACAAACCATCGACCATGAATCACGACTCCACTGCGTCCATCAACCACCACGAAATCATGACCCCCACAAAATTGCAAAAAAAAAAAAAAAATGCAGCAGCGATTTACCTAACCCAAAGGAGATCCGTTGAGAGTGAGAAGAGAGAGAGGCTGGGCTGTCGGCGATAGAAAGAATGAGAAGAAAGAGTGATGGAGAGAAGAGCGACTGGGCTGTCGATGGTAGAAAGAGTGAGAAGATAGAGTGGCAGAGAAAAGAAATGCAAGAGTGAAGAGAGAGATGGTGAGATATTTAGGGTTTGAAAATGGGATTAGGGATGAATTGGAGGGAGGTTGATTAATTAATTATAATATTAATAATAATATTAAAATATATAATTATCACCCGATTTATGATTAATTAAAATTTTGTACCTGATTTCTGAAAAGTAATCTTCAAACACCGGTTATTACGTAATTTTCTCTATATTTAATATATATGTTTGCATAGACCCTTTCGATACGTATACCTAATACGATACTAGTCGACTATATTTGTGCAAGGGAGAATTCAATTAAAAAATCTTAAGAAACTAAGAAATTCAGGTAAATGACTCAATATAATGGAGCGAAATAGGAAGTAAATAGGGGAAAATTAAAATATCAATAAGTAAATTACAATTTGAGGACAAATGGTTTTTTTCTAATAAATCTTATTTGATCGATAAGTAAGGCATGTTAGAGGTTACAATTTAATTATGGATAATGTTTAAATTATTCTACTCTTAAAACGAATTGACATAAAATAAAAATAAAAAACTAATTAAATACATAACTATGTCGTATTAAGAAATTGTAGTTCATATATTGAATTCGTTTTGTTTGAGTAAAAAAAGAATCACAAACTTGAGATGATGAAAAATGGTACATAATAGCGCACGCTATAAATATATCAAGTTCAATTGCCACGCATTAATTATTTTTTATTTTTTTAAAATCACTTAAGTTTGTAAACAATGTAAGAAAATAAAAGGTCCAAATTGCAAAAAATGAACTCTTTGATTCATCGATTTACACTACAACTCTAGCTTTTTGATTCATAGAAAGATCAAATTGTAAAGATTAACATGTACTAACATTTGAAATGTAATAATCTTAGTGAGGCGAGAGGCAAAAAAGTAAAAGCTAATCTTGATTTTTTAGGGTTAGAATCTAGAGTTTTATATAAATTACTATCTAAATTATAGTTTTTAGATTTTGTATTTTTTTTTTACCCAGCTTAAAAATTGTAAAAATAAAAAATATGTAAAAAAATCGATTTCATTCAGGTACACACGATTCTTTGTTCTTGAAGAATCAAGAATCGACCCAGACTCATTCGATTTCGATTAAAATACCCGTCCAAGAAGAAATGATTGTGAGTTTTTACACATGTTTAGGGCTTGCAAACTGAAATATGAAACTTTTCAAGCAATTATGCACCTTTTATGGAGTTGTAGATTATCTTTTATGGATGAAGATGATAATATTGACACTATCTATTTTCCTGTCAACAAAATTACAAGTGCCGAGTACGAAACATCATCTGCAGTCAATGAACTTTTAGATGGTGTACTATGCTTTCGTGTCTGGGCATGCATGGGTGTGGGCTGAATAACAACCTAGCCCAACCCACCATTGGGCCAGGTGTTCAAGTGTAGGGCAGGGGCCGGTTCTACTTTGATAGTGTCTAATAGGGTATATTGCACCAGGGTCTTAAACCTTTCGAAAAAGTGTTGTAGGGTCCTAAACCTTTCATTTTTGGCGTTAGAAGTTCCAAATCTGTACATTAATATGTAGCTCTAGGTCCCTTAAACGACTTTCATCCAAAAGTCTATTAATTGACCAAAAATCAAGAATGGCCTTCATTTGACCAATTTAAACGGAGGGTAAAATGATCTTTCCATATTATCTTATTTACAATAATTTAAAGCGAGCAATAAAAACAAAAAAGTAAGAAAAAAATAAAAAAATGAAAAACAAAAATAATTTTTAAAAAATGATATTTTTTTCGAATAATGTTGTCTAGCACCATTGGTCCTACAACATCAATCTAGATGACGCTAAGTAATATGCTTAATAAAATGTAAAATTAAGTTATTCATTTAATTATACCTTTCATTTACGTCACATTAGTATCACCTAAACTGATGTTAAATAATATTACCATTTTCTTCCTCACTCCTACCTGCCACCATATCTACCCTTTCCTATTGTATCACCATTGTCATTTTCTTCCCACCTCCATCCACCTTGTCACCATCGCTTCGAGACAAGAGACATGGTCTCGTGATAAGAACTTGGTCTGGTTTAGGTGGAACTAATATATCTTAGGATAGAATTGATCCAAATGTGCTTAAGTTTCCCATTTTTTAAATGTTTAGAACTTTGGATGTAAAAATGAAAGGTTTGGGATCTCATGATGTTTTTTTGAAAGATTTGAAACCCATGGACCCATCTATCAAACTGGGAGCAACAAAAGATAGTGCACGCGTGGATAAGGGAAAATATCAAAGATTAGTTGGGACTTATTTATCTTTCCCACACTAGATCGGATATCAATTTTTCTGTCAGTATGGTGAGTCAATTAATGAATAAACAAATTAAAGAGCACATGGAGGCTGTTTTCAGAATTCTAAGGTATCTAAACATGACTCCAGGCAAAGGATTGTTTGGGTGGCGGGTTGGATAGGTGATTATACAAAATTAAAAATTTACGAATTAAATAGCAACAAATCACTAGTAATTATTTCTATATAATTAATCAAACAATTTAGTTTTCTCCTATGTTGAATTACTGCAAATATAAAAACAATAAATAAACACAGAATTGATCACGGAGAAATCCAACTGGGTAAAAACTTTGGGGACTTTGCCGGTCAACAATTCACTATAAACGATTTAGAGCTTATAGTCCACTAGACTTGACTACTACTAGTACTTTCTGACCTCTTGACTGCAATTCCAATAGCTCTCCTAGATTTCGTGCTCCTGTACCAACTCTCAGCTGCAATTTCCAAAGCTCTCCTAGATTCCACTCTCCTGCAGCAACTCCCATCTTTGTGAAATCCTCTATCTCATGTGGATTAACGAGGAACACTGCGTTCTTCACCAACTGGAACTCCAGTCACCTTCTCTTGATCTTCAGAACTTTGACAGATATGAATGAAGCAACAATTTAGTGTTTGAATTGTGAATTTGATGTTTTTATCGCCAATACCCAAAAGCAGAACGAAGGTTGAAGGAAAATAATGAAGATGATGTGAAGGGAAATCTGTTTCTCTCAATGTTCAACCTTAGAAAACCGTTCAGAGACGTTTAGGTATTTCTATGTAGGTCAAGGTATAAATGCGTCAGATAAAAAGCCTTTAAAAAATGAATTAAAATTTCATCGGATAACCCAGTCGATCGAGCAAGAGCTGGGCGGCAAGCGAGCAACAGTGTATCGCTCGAGCGAAAGTCTGGCGACAAGCAGGCGACGTAGTTTTTGTTTAGACGCTCGAGCCAAACTTTGGCGATAGTCAAGCGAGATTTTGGCGCCATTTTTCCTTCTTTTTCCATTCTCGAACCCTAGACCCAATATACCTTAATTTCAACTAATTGCACATAACTCCTTGACTTTTACAACATATCAATTATGGTCCATTTTCACAGACTTGCCAATTACATCAAATAACTAACAGAAATCTTCACTGAAGCAGATTGGGCAGGGTCTATAATTGACCGACGATCAATTTTGGGGTACTGCACTTATGTCTGGGGAAATCTAGTGACTTGACAAAGTAAAAAAAACAATATGTTGTGTCTTGAAGCAACGAAGAAGCAGAATTTAGAGCTTTAGCTAATGGCATCTATGAAGCAATATGGCTAAAAAGGATCTTTTAAGAATTAAGTATTCCAGTTACAAATCCTATGAAGATATATCGTGACAATCAATTTGCCATCATCATAGCAAAGAATCCAGTTCATCATGACAAGACAAAACATGTGGAAATCGATCGGCACTTTGTCAAATAAAAAATAGAGTCCGAGATAATATTTCTACTTTACACTCCAACATATCAAATAACGATTGTTATTTTTATCAATTCCCATTCTTAGGCGGAAGTTAATTTTTTTTTCTTGATTTAAGGAAGTGATTCATTCCTTCCATTTTCCTATAAATTGTACAATATTTATCATCAGTGAAGTGAATTAGAATTACACATTCTTCTTATCTTAATCTATTTCTTCCTCAAAATCATTCTAAAATTTCTATCTAAATATTTGTCTCAAAGCCTCAATTCTCTCTATATAGCATAGATGTTACTTTTGTGATTTGTATTGAATAATGAGTTCTTTTTTGTTATAACCAAACATTTTGCACGTATGTGGTTATTTTCTGTTATCTTGATAATGTTGGTAATTCATTTTCCTTTTTTTTTGTTTTTGCACTATTGATAGGTAGGAAATGAAGGGATAGTTTCTGTTGACTCCGAAAAATGGCTCCGACAAGTGGCCAATAGAATTAGTTTTCAGGTAAGCTCCACCTTGAGTACAGTAGCAAACTGTTAGTCACCCGTGGCCTTTTCCGGTTGGGATGGAAGCGACCGCGAGGACTCCAACTGCCAATTCAGTATTTCAGTCAACCAGAAAATGGTGCCCAGCGATGAAATGGTCACGGGGACGTGGTTGAGAATGTGTGTAAATAGAAGTGAAAGGCTCTTTAGAGTTCAAAGACTAGAATGCAAATATTAGAATGAGAACTCCTCCCTTATCATAGTGTGGAGATATTTATACTAGAGAAATGAAAAGGAGAACCGTTGGATGGGGAGACACGTGATTTCGGATCCCGGATGGGTCATCCTTTCATAGGCGTTAATCATCAATCCATAGGTTGGCGGGCATTAAATGATTTCTCATATAGCAACAAAGTTGATCGTCGATAGCCTGCCACACATCCCATCAATCAGTCAAGGACTTGACTTTGGAGAGATCTCATAAAATTTCTTGGTAGAGGTGTGGCAAGGCGGATGGTTAAGTATAATGAATGAGGAGTGTGGGCGTTGGCATCCGCCATGAATGGCAGATGAGTTCGACCCTTCTACCAAGTGTGGCAATAGCATTTTAGTTCGGAGTGATGGAATTAGTTCGTCCGTCATGAATTCAGTTCGCCTGCCAGGTGGTAACACCAGATAAATTCATCCAACACATGGCAGATGAGGTGGATGAATGAGGTGGAGGGCCTCCGACCGTAACAACAGTCCCTCAAGTCTATGTATGTATATTTATATAATGCATGGGCTTTGTAGATGTGGCTATATCATGTTATTTTATGGGGTGTATGCGTCAATTGTAGAAGAGATGAAAATGTATGCAGGAGCAAATTTCGACGAAAGGACGAAGCGTTGAGTGTGACTTTGGGAAAGGTTGGGACAAAAGCGAAGTCCTAGCTATAGGACAAAGTGTAGGGTGTTGGCAACTTTGAGAAAAATTGTTGCAAAGCGAAGTCTTAGCTGAATGACGAAGGGATGGGTGTTGGCAACTTTGTGAAAAGTTGTTGTAAAGCGAAGTCCTAGCTGAAGGACAAAGTGGTTGGTGTTGGCAATTTTGAAAAAAGTTGTTGCGAAGCGAAGTCTTAGCTGAAGGACAAAGTGTCTACTGATGAGACAACCTTGGGTTATGTGCTAATGATTTGACAATGCTCGCGTCTTCCCAAGGCAGTTTTTGTAGGTGTCGCTTGCTTTCAGCACATGCCCCCAGGACATAAATGGTAATCATGGCGATGGTTGGGAGAGCTCAAGGCGATGCGTTTAGGTTGGTACGTGAATTACACCGCTTCATCAGGACTGTATGTTTATGAGACTTTTGGTTTCAACGGTTATGATGAATCGTGGGTTTGGACGGTCAAAATGTGATCAACAATGATCTAACGGCTGGTGTAAACCTAGGACAACTTTATAAGATCCGGACTCTCCTCTTTATAACTTTATTTTGCAATTTCTCTCTGAACTTCACTCTGATTTCTTTATTTTTCCGGCGAGCAAGATCTTGAAACTCCGGTGACTTATTTTAAAATTTCAGCGACTCCTTTTCTTTCAAACCAAAATCTTTAGGTAAATTTTCCCCTTTTATTTGCTCCATTCTGTTTCAACATTTGATAAAATAGCTTCTGAGAGGTCCGAAAACACTTCTACAAGTAGGGAAAGGCGAAGTACTCAGAATTCGGTTATGAGAGACCTAATAGTCGTCTCTTCGAACGAAATAGGTAGAGCGATTAGATCGGGAAAAAATATTTGGAGACTTCTTGTCCCACCTGTGGACACTTGTATTCAATTGGGGGCTTTTAGCTGCCCCTCTAATGCCACTTTAGAAATTTTAGACAAGTGTAGACGGGTCTTCAGAATACATGATAACATAGATTTAATATACCCGACCCGAATGAGAGGGCATGTTATCCGAGGCTGGGTTGTGTGGCCGTAAGTGAGAACTTGTTTAGGGCAGGCCTTAGACTTCATTTCCATCCATTCTTTAGGCTAGTTCTCTGCTTCTATGGGTTGGCTTCGACCCAACTTTACCCAAATTCCTAAGAGCGTAACCGGGGACGAGAAAATTAAGGGGTGGTATTACTTGACTCCTTGGGGATCTCACTCTCCATTCGTGGTAGATCTGTCATCTTCAGTGAAGGAGTGGCGAAAGTCTTGGTTTGGGGCAACTGGGAGATGGGACACTATGGAGAATGACCACATGGCTTCTCTGACCGTCCCCCACCTCTTACTCCATAGCCAGTAAGTTATCTTACCTAGCTAATTTTATTTAGTTCTTATAGCTTAATATTCCTGTTGCTTGCAGGCTCTCTTTCAAGGTGCGAGATCTCTGAGGAGGATTCAGACATCATCCGCCATATATACCAGTAGTCCTTCAAGGAGCTGAGTTTTGGCGAACTGATCGACAAGAATACCAACTTCACACTACACGGACTGATGGCAACCTAAGGTGAGCTTTACTTTTCAGTTCGGTTAGGAGCATATCTGAATATACTAGACTGATGGCGTTTACTTTTCTTGCAGATGATTTCTTGAGAAAAATGCCTCTGAGGCTTGACTTTGCCACCATTCGTCGAAGCGTGGTCGAGGTGAGAACTCTTAAAACCAGTTCAGCTACTTACAAGAAGCAAGCTGAGAGGCTAAACTCTCAAAGCAAGAGCCAACAGCCTCCTGAAGAAGACGTAGTAGAGAAAGGTATCTCCCTCATCAAGAGGAAAAGATCTGGCCCAACAGGGGCTTCCTCTTTGTCAGCCACACTAGCCAAGCCTCCATCCCCCCATTTCAACTAGGGTGATCGTCATAGCCCTCTCCGAAGCTCCAAAGGTTAATGTGCCCATCATCGCTATCCCAGCCGTAGAGCCAGCCCGAAAGAGGCTAAAGAAGTCTGCTAATCCTCCATCTCACGGCAAAGTAACTAACTTTATGGGGAGTAAGGAGGATGATCTCCCCGATGCAGTATTGGTGATGCTGTCCCTAGAGACCGCTTTTGCTGTCTGAGTCTATAATAAGTACTGGACTAGGGACTAGCAGATCACATCGCCTCCTATAAGGTGGATGGCCTCTTAGTCACGAAAATGCCTACGTGGCCAGGGCTTTAAGTATTGGCATGGCAGTAGAGGATTTGGTCAGGGGGCCTCCATAAGAAAAATGAGGAGTTGGAGCGAAGGATTGAGGTCTCAGACAGATGGGAGGGCTAAGAAAGAGGCTGGGGTGAAGAAGACTGCGGATGAGGTGAAGCTTGACTCTGCTGAAATACAAGTAAATTAGTTGAAAAATGAACTCCATAAGTTGGTTTCCCAAGTGGCTGCACTTACGAAACGAATCGACCAGTCCAATGAACAATAGAGGATCGTCTCGGAGGCATTGGATGGGCTAATAAGGAAAAACCGTAACTCAAGATGCTTATCGAAGCCCAAAATGAGGAGATTGAATCTTTTAAGGCTGAAATGAAGACAGTAGGTGAAGTGGCGGTTCAGAACTACATTGAAAACTTTGACCAAACAAAGGAATACGACATTTTCGCCAACTACTGGGCTTCATGAAATGCCCAACAGATGATGTCTCGTCTAAGAAAGGTGCATCTAGAGTTGGATATTGTGTTCTTTGAGAAAAAGTTCGACGGTCCTACAGGAGGTTAACCTGATCTAGAGGAAGAGGAGGGCCCTCAAGAGGCCGTGGGAGCTGGGGCCGTTGTAAATGTAGATCAATAGTTCTTTTTCTTCTTTCTTGTAATGGCTTCGGCCTTGATTCATTCTGTAATGAAACTCTTTTACAATTGTTATTCCAAATGTTGTCGCTTTGCTCAAAACTCGCTATCCAGATAAAATCTTAAGCAAATGGATAAAGCAGACGGTGTAAACACCACGCATAAACATAACCACTTAATGAATGAAGTAAATGGAATCCAAGTGTAAACACTTCGCCTAAGTATAACTACTTAAGCAAATGGATGAAGTAAATAGAATCTGAGTGTAAACAGTAAATAGAATCCGAGTGTAAACACTTCGCCTTAGACCACTTAAGCAAATGGATGAAGTAAATGGAATCCAAGTGCAAACACTTCGTCTAAGCGTAAGAACTTAAGCAAATGGTTAAAGCAAATGGAATTCAAGTGTAAACACTTCGCCTAAACGTAACCACTTAAACAAATGGATGAAGCAAATGGAATCCGTGTAAACACTTCACCTAAGCGTACCCACTTAAGCAAATTGATATCCTTGGTTGAGGTGACCACTTGGGGGCGTATGCACCTCGGCAAAGAGTAAGAATGTGTGAGAACACTGCTGATCTGCTACACCAGAGATGGCACCCGAACCTTCCCTGATGAAGTGGATATCCTTTGTTGAGGTGATCCCTTGGGAGAGTATACACCTCGGCAAGGAGTAAAAATATGTAAGAACACTACTGATCCGCTTCATCAGAGAGGGCACCCACACCTTCCCTGATGAAGTGGATATCCTTGATCGAGGTGACCTCTGGGAGTGTATGCACCTCGATAAGGAGCAAGAATGTGTAAGAACACTGCTGATCCGCTTCATCAGAGGTGGCACCCGTATCTCCCCTGATGAAATAGATATCCTTGGTTGAGAAGGATTCGTTTTGAGAACATATGCAGAAGTGAAAATCATTTAATTCAATTGACAACAACATTTACATGATAAGTCCTCACGATCTCCCTACTAATAATACTTCCTGAAATGTTCGATGTTCTAGGGATGAGGCATCACTTTACCTTCCAAATTTTCAATCTTGTATGTGTCGGGTCACACTTCTTTAGTGATACGATATGGACACTCCCAGTTCGATCGTAGTGTCCCTATTTTGGATTCTTTTGATGATGGGAACACTCTTCGGAGTACTAGCTCGCCAATGCGAAAGGCCTTTTTCTTCACATTAGCCTTGTAGTAGCGTATCATCATGCGGTAGTAGGCTGCGAGCCTAATTTGAGAATCATTGCTCTTTTCTTCGAGGAGTTCAAGTTCGAGCCTTCTCATTTCATCGTTCATTATTTCGTTAAAGTGGATGTGACAAGGTGAAGACACTCCAACTTCTACTGGGCTCATGTCTTCAGCCCCGTAAGTCATGGAGAATGGGGTCTCCCCGGTTGCAGTCCTGTAGATTGTTTGTATGGCCCAAAGAACCTGGGGAGTTCGTTACCCCATGCCCCCTTTGAAGTACCCAACTTTCTTTTTAGGGTGAGTTCGATGGTCTTGTTGACTGCTTCGACCTGGCCGTTAGCTTAGGGGTGATGAGGCGTTGAGAAATACTTTTTAATTTCGAGCTCATTACACAAGTCCCTGATCTTCTTGTTATCAAATTGCTTACCATTATTTGAAACCATGGAGTAGGGTATGCCGAATTTGCATATAATATTCTTCCAGAGAAATTTGGAAGTGTCCACTTCGGTGATCTTGGCCAACGGCTCCGCTTCGACCCATTTTGTAAAGTAGTCAATTGCAACAATGGTGAAGCAGACATTTTCCCACCCTCTTGGCATTGGACCAATAAAATCAACTCCCCACTTGACAAATGGCTAAGGGCTTGATACGACTATGAGTTCTTGTGAGGGTTGCCTTTGCATATTGGAGAAACACTGACATCTATCACACTTGCGTATGAATTGTATTGAGTCCCCTTTTAGGGTAGGCCAATAATATCCCTGTCTGAGTACCTTGTGTGCCAATGCTGGCCTTCCAGAATGATTACCACAACCCCCCTCATGGATCTCCCTTGGGATGTAATTTTCCTCTTCACCTCCCGTGTATCTAAGGAGGGGGATGAGAAACCTTGTTTGTACAGCACGTCTTCCTGTAGGATGAAGTGAGCTACCCTTTTCCAAATTCGATGAGCTTCGGCTTCATTGTTCGGTACGATTTGTTCTTTGAGAAAAGCAATGAATGGTTGCATCTACGAAGGGATGCCTTCTATCCACATCACTTCTTCCCCCCTTACGATTGAAAGTTCAGCAATGTGTTCTATGGGAATCACCTTAAGAAGTTCGAAATCCTTATTGCTAGCTAATTTTGTCAGAGCGTCAGCGTGGGAGTTCTCCAGGCGAGGTACTTGTGCCAGTTCGAACTTCTCAATGTTGGGGATGAAATTCATGACTAGTTTTAGGTATGTTGCTATGTGTTTGTGTCTAGCCATAAAATTTTCGTTGACCTGGTTCACCACTAGTTGTGAGTCATCGTTGATGGGCAACCTATTCACTTGCAACTCTTTAGCCAGATGAATGCTGGTTGTTGGATGCTTTGAATCTAAGCCTTACTACACAATTAAGCTTATGGCCCTCCGGACTTTCCAAGACCACTTTTGCTCCCGAACCAGCTTCTCTAGACGATCCATCCACAAAGAGGTTCCAGATAGAAGGCTCCACCGGTTCCATATTTACTTCAATTTTAGGGGCTTTGGTAAACTCGGCAACAAAGTCAGTCGGGCCTGGCCCTTAACCGCAGCCCTGGGTTTGTACATTATGTCGAACTCACTGAGCTCTACTACCCACTTCAGCAGCCTTCCCAATGCGTCTGGTTTCTGGAGGAATTACTTTAGGGGGAAATTTGTCAATATATGAATGTTATGGGCTTGGAAATATGGCCTCAACTTTTGAGATACGGTGATTAAGGAAAGAGCGAGCTTCTCCATGTCTGGGTAGCGCACGTTTACTGGTAACAAGGTTTTGCTTATGTAGTAAATGGGCAATCGATGTGTCTCCTCTTCCCGTATGAGAACCGAACTGATGGTATCATCGGATACGGCTAGATAAAGCAGAAATGATTTACCCACCTTTGGTTTAGACATGATGAGAGCTTGTCCAAGGTAACTCTTCAGTGCCTAGAATGTCTTCTTCCACTTTCGTGTCCATTGGAACTTTTTTCCCCATTTGAGAATCATAAATAAGGGAAGGCATTTCTCAGTAGCTTTGGATATAAACTGATTAAGTATGGCCACCCTGCCAGTAAGCCGTTGCACTTCATTTGGCTTCTGAGGTGACCTTATTTCAATCAAAGCCTTAATCTTCTCTGGATTCACTTCAATTCCTCTCTAATTTACAATGTACCAAAGGAAGTTATCAGATGCCACCTAAATTCACATTTGAGAGGGTTTAGCCTCATATGGCATCTCCTTAGAATTTGGAAGGCCTCGTCCAAGTGCTTCACATGCTCCATGGATAGATGACTATATTGTAACATCGAACATCTTATTTACTGGCCTTTGATAGGTGGCTCTAGCATTTTTCAGCCTAAGGCCATCACCTTGTAACAATATAGTCATCTATCCATGATGAAAGAAGTGTTGTCCTCATCTTTCGAGTACATGAGAATCTGGTTGTAACCCAAATAAGTATCCATGAAACTTAACAACTCGTGTCCAATGGTTGAATCTACCAATTACTATCCTTTGGGGAAGCTTGATTGAGATTGGAGAAGTTGATGCACACTCTCTACTTGCCATTGTGTTTCTTTACCAGCACATGATTGGATATCCATTTCGGATAGGTGGCCTCCCTAATGAAGCTATTGCTGATTAATTTCTCCACTTCTTCTTTTAGAGCCTCATACCTTTTCACGTTCAAGGCTCTCCTCTTTTCCCTGTGTGGGGTTTGACTTGGATCAATTTGTAAATGGTGGCAACTGACCTTTCGATCTATTCCGATCATGTCCTCGTGTTCCCATGCAAAGATATCTGAATTCTTGCGAAGGAAGTCCTTCAATTCTTTCTTCATTTCCCTTCCCAAATCTTTTCTTATTTGCAGGACTTTAGAGGTGTCTTAAGGATCTACTGGAAAGCTTTCCAATTCTTTCATTGGAGCGGTTTGTGATTCGGATTCAATGATTCGAGGATCTAGTTCGTCCAGGGCTATCTTTTCAGGTTGACCTTTCACTAAAGCATCTGTCATCTCCACATCTTCCCGTTGTGTAGGGGATTGCCTATCTTCAGGGGCTTCAGACATCTCAGTATCAAAGAGCACCATGTTGACTTCTCGTGGTTCAGCCTTTCTTAAGGAGTTGAGGTAATACTCCCTTGGGCCCATCTGATCACCTTGGATGGTGGCTATTCCTCGTTTAGTGAGGAATTTCATGCATATGTGATTGATGGAGGTACTGCCCATAGCTCCTTCAAAGTTGGTCTTCCTAGCACTCCATGGTATGCAGACCGGCGGTCAACTAACAAGAACCCCATGAAGTGGTGTGCTATTAGACACAGGGTCCCCATTTCAACAACTAGGGTGATCCTTTCTCTTGGAATAATGCTATATCTAATGAACCCGTACAAGGGGAAAGTCATAGAGGTGAGTTCATGGTCTACCGCCATCTTATCATAAGCAGAACCGAATAAGATATTGATTGAACTCCCATTGTCTACTAGGACGCGCTTTAGTCCATTTTATGCCACCACAACTCTCACCACTAGTGCGTCGCAATGGGGATAATGTATACCAATCGCATCTTCTTGAGTGAATGTAATAGGCTCTACAGACCTCATCTTTTGGGATTGACTTACTATATAGCTGGCCATAGGCAGATCCTTGGCCACCCTAGTGTAATTTCTTTGCGCATTTCCGGACTCACCTCCTACGTGTGGTTCCCCAATGATTGTGTCGATTTCTCGAATGGGTTGATGTTCATTTGTGGTAGTCAGCTCTCCTGGGTCATTGTCCACTTTTGGATCTCTCCCTATCCTCGTTCCTATCATACCGAGGTGAGTGTCGCCTCGTCTCGCCCCTTTTGGGGAATTTTACCTCAAAGTTTCATTCTGATGGAGATTTTCCCTAGTGTTACGAGGGTTACTTCTTGTGGACCTAGTGGCTTCCCGACATTCATTTGTATCATGGCCATGAAAATGGTAGAACGTACAATAGGGCCGTAGCTCCTCTTGAGGCCTAATGCTTGGCCTTCTACCTTTTCCTCTATTCCTAGAGGTAGAGAGTCTCCCTGGATTTCTGGTTGTACCATTACCACCAGGTCCAACGTTTTCGTAGGCCAATGTTGGTACTGCATTCAAAGTGGCTATGGCCATTGCATGTCCGGCCTGAGTCTATTGCTGGCTAATGATCTGCGAGGTGGGTCATCTACCAATTTGTCTCTGGACAGAAGAAGTCCTTATGCCGCCCTATTTCGATGATCAATCATCTCCTCATTGACAATTTCAATTTTCATCATTTCTACTCGCACATTGTAGGTAGAGGGATTTTTACTTCGGACATCTCTCCAAAATAACGTATTCATATTTAGTCCTCCTTTTAGAGCTGAGATGGCTTCTTTGTCCATGACTTGCTCGCAATAGGTTATCTTATCAGTAAAACAGGCGAGGTAACTTTCAGAGTTTTCCCTACTGCTTGCCTCATATCCTAGAGGTACTGGATTGGTACATTTCTTCCTTCATTGACAAGTATTAGTTTAAAAATGCTTTCTTGAGGTTTGGCCAGCTCCTGAAACTAAGAGGTGCCAACCTACTATACCATACTTCGACCACGCCGCTACGTGTTAAGTGAAAAGCCCTACATTTTAGGGCAGGCGAGGCACCTCGAAGGCTCATTTACATTTTGTACTTGTTGAGGTGCTTCTCTGGGTCACCTTTTCCTTCATACTTAGGAATTTTGGGGGAAATGAAGTTCCGTGGCATGGGAAAGCTACGAAGGTCCTTAGAGAAGGACACAGCTCGTCAGAGCCATTCTCATCTGTTAAAGGGCGATGTAGTAGTAGTGAAGTTCCACCTTGGTTTCTCCAATCTACTAGGTTTTCTGCCTTTCTCGCCTATTCCTAGGCGGAGGGGCTTGAACTTCTTGGCTTTGCACGTATTCTTGCGAGTGAACTGTTTGATGGGTGGAATGATCCCTATTTCTAAGCATTTGCCCGATCCGATCAAACACACTTGTATACTTCTGAGGCCGCTTTTCATAATCTGGGAGAAAGTTATCTTCCAAACCATGGCATCATCAGCTGAGGCGACAGTATAGTTGGAAGTGTCTATTCCCACTTCTCTTTCAACTGGATTATCTCTATGCTGGTGTGAATGAGTTCTTCAGCTCGACTCCACTTCAACTCGTCGGTTGCAGACCGATTGTGGAGGATTTTGATGGGCTTGGAGTCTGCCTTAATTTTGTACTTGCACGAGGAGTTCTTACATGGCTGCATTCTGGGCCGCAATGTCTCTTATGTTAGTAGCCATGCGAGCCACTTCGGTCGTTAGTCGCGCGGCAATTCTTCTGCCTCTGTAACACCGGTGATGGGGCCTCTGGTGTGTGACATTATTCTGGATGATCTCTTCTTCAGAGATCTCCCTTACCCCCCCCCCTCGGGATCACTTCTTCATTGTTGGAACTCATTGGTTTGGGCTGTAAATCCCATTCTTCCCAATAATAAAGACGGCCTACGGCTTCCACTTGTTCTTTGTTCAAGAACAAATCCATTTTTCAAGGGAGGATATCAACCGAATATTCTAATACGCTTTTCCTTTCGTGAGGATACTTGTGGTTATAGTAACTTTCCCACAGAAGGTGCCAATCTGTTGACCTCGAAATATGGCTCCAACACATGGCCAACATAATTAGTCTTCATGTAAGCTCATCCCTATGCACGGTAACAAATCGTTAGTTACCCGTGGCCTTTTTGAGTAGGGATAGAAGCGTCCGCGAGCACTCCAAAGGTCAAGTCAGTATTTCAGTCAACCAAAAAATGGTGCCCGACGATGAAGTGGTCATCGGGATGTGATTGAAAATGTGTGTAAATATAGTGAAATGCTCTTTAGAGTTAAAATACTATAATGCAAAGATTAGAATTGGAACCTCTCCTTTATCATAGTGTGGGGATATTTATACTAGAGAAAGGAAGAGAAGAACCGTTGGATGGAGAGACGCGTGGCTTCAGATCTCGAATATGTCATCCGGAACATTAAATGATTTCTAACATAGCAATTAAGTTGACCGTTTGTAGTCTGTCACACGTCCCATCGATTAGTCAAGGATTTGACTTTGGAGAGATCTCATAAAAGTTCTTAGTAGATGTGTGGCGAGGCGGATGGTGAAGTGTAATGAATGCGGAGTACGGGCATTTGCATCCGCCGTGAATAGCATATGCGTTCGGCTCTTCTACCAAGTGGGGCAATAGCTTTTCAGTTCGGAATAATGGAATCAGTTCTCCGTCATGAATTCAGTTCGCCTGCCATGTGGTAACACCAGATAAGATCATCCAACACATGGCAGATGAGATGGAGGGCTTCCAAAGGCCCGTAACAGTTTCTGTTGATAAGAACTATAAATTTCTTATAGACCTCAGCCTCAAATCTTGCAATGGGTGAGCAATCCCCCTATATCTCTTCCAAATCCGTGTTCTAGTTTGTTATTTCCTGGATAAATGTATTAGAATTCTCGTTTAAAGTTGTTTAATATAAAAATCTCATTGTCATAATATATAGTCGTGCTGTATTTTTTTAAAATCTCTTTATGTACTAAATTATCAAATATGTGGTGGCAACTATTTGTATTTGTTATAGCATGTCGGATGTGGGTCTATGGTGATGTTATCATCAAGAGCACTTTCATAACGTAATATATTTCTTTTGGTCTACTGATGTTCTCAAAGGTGTTTCGCTACAATTATTTCTATTTTTTTTAATTAAAGTGGCATTGTCATTGTTGACTTGTTTCTTAAATCCCAACATCATTTTCTGTTCAATTATAGGGTAAGGGATGCAACACTATTTTCAGTAGGTCAAGGTTGCTCCTTGCTGCATTTGGATGTAGAGGGCTGTTACCAAATTAGTGATGCTGGAATAAGTCTGCAACTCAGTTACTTAAATGTATGCTCTCTCTCTCCCCCACTCCCACCCAATCTCTCTCTCTCTCATGTATAATAGGTACTTGCATGAACTTGGTACTGCTATGGAAAGTTTTATTAATTGCTTATTGGAATCATTAAATTTAAATTTTCGTCATGTGCAAACACGTTACTCTAGATTTCTCAAGTTTTTAGCATGCAACAAATAACATATATTGCTTAATATTGGAAGCCTTTAGATATACAATTTTTTCCCTTGTTGGCATAGAACTGTGTGGGATGTAATGGAAGTGAAAATTTAGGGTGTATTTAGATATGTCAATTTGGCTTGTCAGCCTGGCCCGGAAAAAGCCCAAGCTGGCCCGGACCAAGTCCCATTTTGGGAAATTGGGTTGAGCCGAAGCTCGGGTCGAGTCCCATTTTGGGAAATCGGACTGAGCCAAGCAGGCCCGTGTGGCCCGTATAAAATTAAAAAAAAAATTGAAATGGAAGGATAAAAAGAGGCAGCTGTGCTGCCTTGTGTTATATATATATATAAAAATAATTAGACCAGCACGTTGAGGCTTTTGCCTCAAATTTTTCCGAGCCTTTGCTCGGCTCGACTTGGGCCAAAATAACCCAAACCCATTTTGCTCGAGTTGAGCTTGAGCTTCGAATTCTGGCTCGTTGCCACACCTAGGTGTATTTGATTGGTTTTATTTTCCATGGAAAATGTCATTTTTCACTCAAGTTTATTCTTTTGGGAGTTTAATTGGCACTTTTTTCTTGAAAAAATATTTTCCAAAAGTGACTATGTTTTCCTCAAAAACAAGGAAAACATTTTCTTTACTGGGGATAAGTTTTTATTTTCTAGGCAATTCACACTTTCCAAAAACTCAACTTTATAGAAAAGTACAATATTTTCTAAGTTGAAAATTATGTCAATCAATCACATTTAATTGACAATTTTCATACAAATAAGTTTTAAACAATTCAATTGCTTAAAATTTAAGTTCTTTATATGCAAGTTTCATGCTTGCAATCAAACATCCATAGTTTTCACAATAAGAATTACTTTAACTGCATAAGAAAATAAGGAATGAAGATCATGATATTTTAGCTCCACATGTAATGCCTTGGTCTATATTCATCAGCGGTTGCTTTCCATTGTTCAGAAGGTGGGAGAAAAGGCAATGGCGAAAATAGGTGAAGGTTGTCCACTATTAATGGATTTTCCAGTTATTTGATTGATAATCTGTATATGCTTGATGTTGTTAGTTCCTATAACGAAATACTGCAAACCAGTTTACGTGGTACGAAGCGAAAATTCAGCCACCTCATGGCACAAGTACTTAGGTCATATCTCTAAGCAGAGAATTCAGAGCTTGTGTTAGATGGAATTCTTGAGCCCCTAGATTTAACAAACTTCCAAGACATACTGATATCTACGGTCCATTCTCTATGGTTTCTTGGAATGGACAACAGTACTTCATTATGTTCATAGATGATTACTCTAGATTCGGTTACCTATAATTGATACACGAGAAGTCACAATCCCTGGACGTTTTCAAGTCTTTTAAAGCAGACATTGGACTTCAACTTGGAAAGAAAAAAAAGACTATCAGATATGACCGTGGTGGTAAATACTATGGCAAGTATGATGGATCGGGAGAACAACGTCTAGGACCCTTCCCTATTTTTCTCAATGAGTGTGGAATAGTTCCACATTACAGATGAAGTCTATGGAAGACAGTGACGTTTGGAATCTTGTTGAGTTGCCTAAAGGTATAAAGCCCATTGGATATAAACGGATATTTAAAATCAAGAGGAATTTAAAGGGCAATGTTGAGAGATATAGGGCTCGTCTAGTCAGCAAAGGCTTTACTCAAAAGGAAGGCATAGACTAAAAAGAGACTTTCTCTCGGGTATCTTCAAAAGACTCTTTAAGAACAATAATGGCACTAGTGGCTTATTTTGATCTGGAGCTATATCAGATGGATGTCAAGACTGCGTTTCTCAATGGAGACATTGACGAGACGATTTGCATGGTACAACTAGAAAACTTTGTATCGGGAGATCTAAAGTCTAGGTCTGCAATTGAAGAAATCCATCTATGGTCTCAAACAGGCTTCCCGTCAATGGTATCACAAGTCCATCAAGTCATCACCTCATACAGTTTTGAGACGAATGTTGTTGATGACTATATATATTACAAATTTAGTGGGAGTAAATTTATCTTCTTGTTAGTATCTGTCAATGATATTATGTTCGCTAGTGGTGATATAGGCTTACTGCATGAAACCAAGAAATTTATGACAATAAAATTCGAGATGAAAGATCTTGGGTCTTTTGTATTAGGTATTCAGATACTGAGAGATCGTTCTCGAGGTATCCTTAGGTTGTCACAAAAGAGCTATATCGATAACATTTTGAGTAGATTCGGCGTGAAAGATTGTAAACCAAGAGACACGCTCATCGCTAAAGGAGACACGTTTAGTCTCAAACAGTGCCCTAATAATGATCTTGAAAGAAAAAAAGATGCAGAAGATTCCATATGCGTCAGTAGTAGGGAGTCTAATGTACGCTCTAGTTTGTACTCGTCCCGACATAGCATTTATAGTTGGAGTTTTGGGCATATATTTGAGTGATCCAAGCATGCAGCATTGGAAGGCAGCCAAACGCGTGATGCGTTANTGTCACAAAAGAGCTATATCGATAACATTTTGAGTAGATTCGGCGTGAAAGATTGTAAACCAAGAGACACGCTCATCGCTAAAGGAGACACGTTTAGTCTCAAACAGTGCCCTAATAATGATCTTGAAAGAAAAAAAGTTGCAGTAGATTCCATATGCGTCAGTAGTAGGGAGTCTAATTTACGCTCTAGTTTGTACTCGTCCCGACATAGCATTTATAGTTGGAGTTTTGGGCATATATTTGAGTGATCCAAGCATGCAGCATTGGAAGGCAGCCAAACGCGTGATGCGTTATTTGAGGAGAACAAAAGCCTACATGCTCACTTATCGGAGATCAGACAGTTTAGATGTCATCGGGTTCTCTGACTCAGATTTTGTAGGACTCAGATTTTGCAGGATGCCAAGATAATATACGCTCTACATTAGGCTATATCTTTATGTTGGTTGGAGGAGCTATCTCATGGAAGTCTGCTAAGTAGACTCTCATAGCTTCTTCAACCATGGCTTCGGAGTTCATTGCTTGTTATGAAGCATCCAATCATGGAATATGGCTGTGGAACTTTATCACTCAGTTGCAATTGGTAAATGGCATTGACAAGCCATTAAAGATTTACTGCGACAATAACTCGGCAGTGCTTTACTCCAACAATAACATGAGCTTGACGAAGTCGAAGTTTATCGACATCAAGTTTCTAGTTGTTAAAGAGAGAATTTAGGATATACATATTTCCATTGAACATATAGGTACAGATTCCATGCTAGCAGACCCATTAACCAAGGGATTAACGCCTAAGATCCTTCATGAGCACACTACTTACATGGGTGTTATATCTGAGGATGCCTTGGTTTAGTGGGAGTCATTTTTTTGTACTAAATGTTTGCTCTAGACATTGGATTGTTTGATTTTCTGTAGAATAAAATTGATGGTTTATGATTCTGTTTCTAAGCTTGCTTGTGTTTTCTATATGAAGTGTTCGCATTGCATTAAGGATTTTGGAATGATCTCGCTAAAGAATAAAGGACCAGTTGGAAATAGGCATGTTTGAGATCACATTTCATGTAATTTCCATGCTACTCATCCATATTTGATCTATGTCATTAAGTGTATTAGTATGGTGATCATCGTGGTTTAATCACGACTGTATTGTGATAAAAGTCGCGGTGGTTCCATTATTAATATATAAGATTGACTAGATTGTCTAAAGAGAAGTCTAAGAATAAATAGCATACAGATACGCCCTTGACGGATTTATAATATAATTGTTTTAGGAATAATATGTAGTCAAGTGGGAGATTGTTAGGAAAACCAACGGTTTTCATAAATATTTAGGAGGTTAGGAAAATCAACGATTTTTCTATTTAATTGCAACATATTTAATTCAATTATATTAATTATTTAATAAATATGGGCTAATTGAGTATATACTAATATCGTTATAAGTAGGGGATTATGGGAACTCTAATTGAACAATATATAAAGACCTTCTTGGTTATGGTCTCCAACACACCAAATCCTACATAGTTTCCCTTCACCCTATATGGAAGAGAGACGACGGTCTCATTGAGGAAATAAGACGATTTGGCTAAGAAAGATCACAAACCACACCCCTTCGTTCGTGTTCATCAGTACGTGATCGATTGTCGTAATAATTCCGCAACAGTTAATAATCGTTCATAATGTATCCAAGTATATAACCCGAATATGTGAATCCTAATATTCTGGCATGATGTAGATCATAAACTTTTGGTTATTTTAATCTAAGATGTTTGCATCTAAATTTGATTTCGATTTTAGATATGATTTATATTTTATAACACATAAAGTTAGAAAATGGTTAATTCCTCAAGTTATTTGGAATAGTTCGAGTCTTGCTCTCAAACTCTTTAGTCAGACTCTTCATAATTTTTTTGGGTGTTTTTTGATAACATAATTAAGTGAATTTTACTGTTTGAAATGAACGAAAATAGGATTAATAGCCAAAAAAAACCCTAGAAATGTTTTCATTTGCAATATACCCATTACCTATTGAAAATTGCAGAAAACCCTCCTATTTGAAATATTTTGTGCGAAAACCTCCATACCGTCAACATCCATCAAATTTACCGTTAAAACAGTAAAAAAAAATGCCAAAATTAAAAGGGAAAATTTGTAATTTCACTACCCAAACTTTTATTTTCTTACAAATTAAATCCAAATTTTTTATATGTACCACCCATCATCCCACAATCTTTAAAACTTTATTTTCCACCCCCATCCCACCATTCACCTCACCACCCTTCATCTTCTTTCACAAAAATTAAAAAAAAAAAAAAAAACCAAAAAATAAAAAAGGTTCTCTTTATACATATGGCTTAATTGGCGACAAGTTTACACGCCGCAATACGTAGCCTCTTTCCTACAGTAAGAAGTAAGGTTGTGTTTGACATGGTTGAAATTCCATGGAAAATTCTATTTTCTAACTTTTTAGGCGTTTGATATGGTTTTGTGGAAAACATTTTCCCTCCTAAGTGGTAGGAAAAGGGTTTTCCAGGTTCTGATTTTTTTTTTTTTTTT
>CAIGRB010161158.1:2018-22185 GCA_903798255.1 Fraxinus quadrangulata
TTTTTAATTAGTTTGAACAAATTCAAGATTATGAAAAAATAAAATAAATTATCTCATATTCCAGTTGATAGTGAGTTGTTATTGAAGCGGTCTAATTTGATTTGTGCTGTCACTGGCTAGCTGTAGTCTTATCAGAATTTTTAGTGTATAAAAAATTAGACGTCACATTAAGCGTTTGTTTGAAAATTGCATTTTTCCCTCTCTTAATTTCAATATTATATTTTTCAATAAAATAATATTACATATAAATTTAAAAATAAAAAATTTTAACCATAAATTCTAAAAAAATATTATTACAAATACATTTTCTTAAATTAAATTTTAATGGAGTCCAAATGGGGCTAATTGATGGTATCAAATTTTAGAGCCGTTTGACCACCATTTTTTTTTTATGAAAATGCATTTTGAAATAATATTTTGATGGAGAATGTGTAGTTAAAAATAAGAGGAAGAAAAATGTAATTTAGAAATAATTGGGATTAAACAAGAACTTTAATAAAAAAAAATGTTAGAATGTTTTGCTTGCTTGATAATTATTTTATAAGAAAATGTACGATATTGATATATTATTGTGAACTCTCTTTCAAGTTGGTCAAAACTAATGAGTTGAAAATAGGAAACGAAGGGACAGAAAATTAATTTTGTAGTATGGATAAAGCTCATTTCGTCCTTGTTTGAGCCCATTTTGGGGGAAATGCATTTTAGAATAGTGATTTTAAGATAACGTATGATTAAAAAAAAGTTATCGATTGTGTGTAAGATTTTTTTATTGAAGATTGTGCAATTAAAAAAATGAATTTTTGAAAAAATGAAGCTCAAACGAGCTTAAAGAGGAAAAAAAATCTAACGACAACTTCGACATCGAGCTATGGTTTTACAAGATCTAAGAAATTAGAGCTTCATTTGTAAATTTTAAACGCGTACCTAATTTGATTATTGTAAAATAATACTATGAAGAAAATAAATGAGTGGAGCCATAAGGTTCAAATATTTGTATAAAATTCAAAAGAAAAGAAAAGACTCAAGGCGGAAAATAAGGACAATTACTCAAGTTTGACAGCTATCGCCCTACATCCTCCTTAAGCTCCGCCTTGAGTTGAGTGTCTCTGCTACAGATCAAGACTTAATAATCAAGTTTGGAATGCATCACTATAGAACAAACACAAGTGCTCGCATCTCACTCTTCTTTTTACGTTGAAACCCTCAAACGTATGGAATCGTTGTACAAGTAAATAATGAGTTTCGAGTTTATTGTTCCTACGAAAAATAAGGTTTAAAATGTAGTTTAATAGTTAATATTAAATTCAAGTGAGTGGTGACAGCAAAAGAGTGATTTTGTGGTTCTTTATGCTACTTCTAATTTATAGTAATAAAGCAAGTAAATCGTGATTTTACCGAATGTGAATGGTTGTACTGAATTCATGATTCACCCTATTTTCTTCTATTTCAATTATTAACGGTCTAATTAATTTCATGCATTTTTTATAATTGATAACGCTAATATGTTAAATGTTCTTTTTCAATATACATCAACATATAATTAACATGACCCGATCATATTTCTAATTTGAAAGAAATCTTGAATAGGAATGAGAAATTTTCAATAATCTTATAAAAAAATTGTATTTGATTGATGAATTGATCTTATTCTTCGCTTAAAAAATGTGTAGAATATATGAATTTTGGGTCTAGAAAGGTCTCTCCAAGTTCTGGACGAGTTCTAGTTTATATGAAACAAAAGGAAATCAAAAATCGCATTCAATTTAACATTATGCGGCCGCATTGAAGGATCTTCATCAGCCAAAAAGTGTCCTTGAGGGGTAGTTGCAGCAGCAAGTGATTTTAACTATGCGGCTGCATAGTATAAGCAACATTTTCTATCGGACAGTTTTTATTATTTTGATCATATTTTTCTTTCTTGATATCCGATTGGGATGGTTTAAAGTGTATTGGTAATATAACTTAAAGGTCTACAAATCTTCCATAATATCATTTTTCTAATTCGAACGTTTGCTGTGCCAAAAATGGATCTCAAATTGAAACTGAAAATCTGAAGTATAACTTTTTTTGGCTAAAAGTTGATGTGTGATAATACTTTAACTTTCATCTCTTTGACTTATTTCTTCATCCAAGTGATTTCTAACACTCTCGAGTCATCGCGGTGTCCGGCACAACTTTTGAATATTTATACTTTAATCCCCAAACTTCGAATTTGCTTCATTTTAGCCATTTTCCCTTGTTTCTTCCAATTTTTCGTCCAAACATTTCTTAATAAAAACAATAAATAAAAAATTAGGAACTAATCCATCCAAATAATAACAAAATATCATCATTTAGGACACTGAAATTTCTCATTATAATAATCATCACATGAAAGATATCATCGTCTCTCTCACTATGACGCTTTAAAATCTGCTCAAATCACAAGATTTTGTGAGTGAAGCATGAATTTAGGGAGTTAAAAACACACACAACCCATAATCTGGCAACGAAGGGAGAGAGAAAATATCAATTTTAATAGAAAGAATACTATCAAAGAGCCGCCAATTTAATTTCGATCAAAGTCAATTACTTTCAAAGTCACCTTTCAAGAGTTTATATATGTAGCCTATGTCCGCTTGTGCTCCCATCTTTTCCAAATGCAGATTGAGTGATTACGTTACAAAACTAGAATTGAAGTATTGACATGTAACTACTCTACCTCAAAAGAAACTCAACACTTTTGAACATTGAGCTTGCTCAAACCGTCAAGATTTACATTTGGAGCTAAAATAATTGAAGAAAACGAATCTACTCTGTATATTGATAATATTAACAATGCCCCTTGTTCGATACTGATTAAAATCTAAATTTTAATTTTAAGTCAAAGTCAATAATCAATTTTAACTATATATTTCATGGATCCCACAATTTTTCAACTATACATTTCATCAACTTTTATCAAAATCTTTGAAAATGTAATTTTAATCCCAATAAACATGAGCAATATTAAATATGAACATTGCAAATGCCATACAGTTGCATATCAAGTGCAATCTTTCTAGAATTGTTTATAAGAAATCTACTCCAGTGATTTACAAGAACTAAATGTATACTTGGACCGTGATTAAAAAAAAAAAAAAAAAGTGGTCTAAAGTTGTGCAGAAATTTATCTTTTAACATGTTTCCACAATATAGTTATCTCATTGGGTGACACATAGATTGTAATAGCTGAAGTCAAGTTGTAGATGAAGGTCTGATAAGTGAGTCTACCAAATAATCAGTAAAAAAAAAAAACATGGGGAGCATGAAATGTTCCCTAGTGAATCTTGTCTCGAACAAAATGAACATTTAAAATGTTGAGAACGATCAAATTAAGAACAAATGAATATTTTGAGGGCGAGTTTTGTTAAGAATTATGTAGTGAATCAAAACCACTTGATTAATAAATAAAGTAATGAGAATAATATGACAATATGAAAATAAACAAGAACACAAAATTTACGTGGTAAAAATATACTACGATCAGAAAATGAGAATTTATTAATATCGATAATGGTGGATTACAAATTACTGTGCAAAATGTAATGATTAATTTTTCCACGGGTTTACTCCTCGTATATATAGTGCAAGAAGAGCCAAAGATGCGATGGAGTTCCGCTATAATCAAGTCTATATAATAATGAAGTGTGGGGATAAAATAAGATTCAAATATTCAAAAATGAGAACTGTTCAAAATTCGGATATAACTGTTGCTCGAGCTCCTGCCTCGCAGAAAACGAATGCCAATGCTTCTATTCTGGGCGTTTGAGCGAATAGTGAGCGCTTGTTCGATACTTTTTCTTTGCACAATTTCTTCCTCTCATATTACAACTTGAACTCCTTCATTTTTTTCAAGTTCAAAACAAATTCCAAACTTCTTACATAATTCACAAATGGACTTCCAATAGGATTTTCAAGTCGACTTTAAATAGAATTCTCAAATAATCTTCGAAATAGAATTTGGATCACACCTTAATTCTAACAAGTTTGATGTTCCTGTTTAAGACTCCGCTAAAAGCATGAAAAAACGAGTTTTTTGCGTATACAGCGTGAATATTTGGGCATCTCCACATGAAGTTTGATGCTATGCAACTTAAGGTTGCATTAAAATATAAAATAATGCTATTTGATATCTTGTTTTTCGTAAATAAGATGACTGAATCGTGCTAAATATACACTAAAATTTATATCATCATTTATATCATACTACGTAACGACATCACATTGGATACTTTTAAAAGGAAACACACTTTCTCATCAACAATTTTTTTAAACAATGAAGTGTGAATGACGATATCAAACTTTTAATGTACACTAGCATTGTTGTATATGGCTACATGATGCAGTTTGATGCGATGTACCATCGTACGAAAGTCAGGCGCATTCACTGAATTTACGGTGCGGCTGGGCCCAATTTGTTAGTATGTGGGTCCCTATTTCTATTTTGAGTTTCTTTCCAGTTTTCTCCATTATTCTTTTCCTTGCGTTTTGTTTATGCTCTGTTCCAAAAGTTAATGAAAATGATAATTATTCATTTTCTACAATTATTAAGAATTATAAAAAAGGGTAAGTTTAACAAATGTCAACCAACTATGAGAAAAACCCTAATCAAGTCACCTAACTTTAAAAGTCTTGTCGAAATCACAAAACTTCGTATATATTTCAATTCAGATGACTCTGGTAGTTAGGGTTCCGTTTGATTGCAATTATGGAATTTGGGTGAAAAGAAAATGAATTATATGAAATTGAATTGTCTATAATTCATTTTATTGGGAATTGTCAATTAATTGTGTTTGATGGGTATAATTTTTCACCTGAAAAATGTTGAAATTTTGGATCTTTTAGTATTCGTTTGACTTTATTTTCCATGAAAATTTTTCATTGAAGGGAATTTTTTTTTTTACAATTGTTCATAGAATTTGTTTTCATTACCAAAAAATAATAATAAAATAAACCAAATTCCCATCAAAGTGGTGAGAAACCAATTCCTCAAAAATAAGGAAAACCCAATCACATGAGTCTTCATTGGAAAACAAATTTCATGGAATATTTTACCTATCAAACATGGCAAAAAGTTAAAAATTGAAAAATATATTCCAACTTTCAAGGAAAATGGCACATATCAAACATGGCCTTAATGTTAATGGAATTGACAGGATACAATGTCTAAACTTTAAGAACAATTAAAATACTACGTTACATCTATGTGGACTACGAAATGGTCTAAATGTGATATTTTGAAGGGAAAATTGCAACAACGATCCCTAACTTTTTCAAATTTTATTGACTTTATCTTAACCTTCAATTTGTGCCGACAAACGTCCCTAACCTTTCTGAAATATGTTGCTGGGGTCCAAATGAATGTAAATCATCTATCTGATCATTAGTTGACCAAAAAATTTGATTTTGAGCAAATTTGGTGAGGAAAAATATAATATCATATGTTGCTAATGTTTACATTAGCTATGATCAAGGAAACAACTCTTTTGACTCCTCAGATTTTGGTTGGGGAGTACCGCAGAAATATCATCTGTTATCTCTTCTGTTTTCAAAGATGACAAAGCTCAATTCTTGGAGGATGCTAGCCATGCAAAGAAAATGAAGTCAAATTATATTACCGTGATTGATTATTTGCTAACATTCTAAAATTTTACTATTCTAATTATAGATATGGACTCAACAACATGAATTTCTATATTTTATTTTGGTGATTTTGTTAATGATGATCAAGGAAAATGGACATGGAAACGAAGTGGGAATGATTAAATGGTGGAAGGAGTTCAAATATCTTCAAATACTTCATATCATGATTTGTATTGTGAAGTGCTAAATCTTTGCAAAGTTGATTCATCTTCGTATAATGCGAGGAACGAAATCATGAATTTTACTGTAACTTGGATGAAAAAACGTGTACTTGTAAATGGTTTCAATTAGAACATTTACTGTGCAAGCATGCCATAGCTGCGATGAAGAAGAGTGGCTATTCAATTCACTTATTTTGGTCTCTGTATTATAATGTTAAATATTGGAGAGTAAATCACGGTGATACTATTTTTTCAGTGCCAAATGAAGTTGATTGGGAAATTCCTGAAAATTTGGGCTTCCTCAATGTGTTGCCACTGCTAGTACGACGATGAGGTGGACGTACTAAAACAACAAGGATTCCATCGACTGGAGAGTTTCTAAAAAGATACAAGTGTAGTAGGTGTGCCGCAACTGGACACAACCAACTAACATGTACAAGTCAGATACATTTAGTTGATAGAATATTGAAGGACTGGTATATTGTTTGTTCGGTTAATTTCATGTCATTTAGATAACAATGCAAATTGATTTCTACTTATTACAATGTATGCTCTATATTGTGAGTTTTTGTCGTAATTCGTGCCAAAATTATGTTTTATAAATGTTGAGCAATTTTTTGCATTTTCATTTATTCATACAACAAGTAATGAATAGAAAACAACTGTGGTCGTTTTAATAGACATTTTCAGTGTTTTACAAAAATGACTCTAGTTGTTTAAAATGACTGGAGTCGTTTACAAGAAAAAGACTGTAGTGGCTTTAAACGATCGAGTCGTTTTACATGAAAAAGACTGTAGTCGTTTTAAATGACTCTCACATCTCGTTTACAATCATACACCCGTTTTTCTTTACATTTTTTAACAAAATAATTTGAAATCAATCGACTAAATACTTAAAACATTATGATTTAGCTTATCCAAATCAATTCACATATCTTTCATTATACATTATTGTAAGTCACATACTTAGAAACTAAGTATAGTTCACATGAACATTGTCACTGGAGCACGATGAATTGTATGTAATTAAATTCATCTTCCTTTTCGTTTTAAACTAATATGTTGAAACCAAACACGATCTATAATGTTAGAAGTTTGATTCGCACACCATCTTGCATTATACATTATTGTAAGCCGCACAATTTGAAACTAAATACGGTATTATACTAGATTCGCACATCATCTTGCATTATACATTATTGTAAGCCGCACAATTTGAAACTAAATACGGTATTATACTTAAATATTTTTAGCGGAGTACGATGAATTGTATATAATGAAGTTCATCTGCTTATTCATTTTAAACTAATATGTTGAGACCAAACACGATCTATAATGTAGAAATTTGATTCACACCTTATTTTGTATTATAGTCGTTTAAAAAGACTAGTCGTTTTAAAAACCTTAGTGTACATCTGTATCCCCTTATTAGTCCCCACATCAATGTCCACTGCATCCACCTTCCTCTCGTTATCCCCTGCAACTGCCTCCCTCATAATATCCCGTGTCTCAGCCTCCCCATCAATGCCCCCTACCATCGTCTCCATCATAGCGCCCCCTACCACAATCCCCCTCTCAATGCTCCTTGCAACTACCTCCCTCCCAATCTCCCTACAATAAATATTTAGGGTTTGGATCATTCGATACTCTAAGTAATGCAAGTACCGTAAATTTGAAACTTTTAGTTCCCCATGGATATGCATTGAATAGCTCCAAATCATCAACTATATCTAAAGTGCGAAGATCTATAGATGTACTTTTTTCTTTGGACCTCAATACAGTCTCATATATAAGCACTAAACCTAGTTTGTATTTATCTTTCATGTCTTGTATCTCTTTTTCAAATGCCTCATTTAATTCTTTAGGCGTAACCTTGTTAGATGTTGGAAAATATTTATTTCTCAACCTACCATTTTCATTTATCTGTCTCTCATACTCTTCCTCATTCGTATGGCTTAATCAAGTGACGAGCAGAAACTCGTATAGGGAAAAACGAACAGCTTTTTTCAAGCCTAAACAAAACAACAATTCATTCTCATTGACAGAGACAACCCTTCGTAAAAATAGGTTGTGAATTAATTGAGTAGATATTTTCATGTTCCTAATGTCATATAGTTTACGAAAGCACGACTTCGAGAAAATTTCCCCATGGACATCATCTAATGCTTCGTATACTTTTTCCACATTCGACACGTTAGAACGTGTTGTAACATTCGCATCACAGTGATCACCAATGTTGTATATGTACTCCATTATGTAAATAACATGAAATTATTAGTAACTCAATTGAAGTATGATCATATAACGTTCTCAAATATCTTTATTCTTTTCCTACTAGTATTCAAAGGCATAAGCAGATAAATACACTAGAAAAGGTAAACAATGAAGATTCCATTGCTCAATATTCAGCACGGAAGATCTGGTAACATAATTGAGATAAAACTAGTACTCTGTATAGAAAACATATATGTTGAATTTGTTCAATTGTATTCATTCCAGAAAAGAAAAAATACACCACTAAGTTTCTACTTATTAAAAACCCAGAGAAAAATTTAAGTGCAATGGTTTAACCACATATATTCTAGCTAAAAAGCTCAGAATGATTATCAATCCAAACTCGAAACAGATAAAAGAAAGGAAATTATGGTTTTTTAACCAATTTAGATATAAAAAAAAAGTGTCTGACTGCATAACAATCCCTATTTCTCTTTCCCCCTAAAATTGTCTGATTATGTCATCATTTAAGAGAAAAACATAATAATTAGAACAGAATTTGCATCTGTATGGGAAAATTAAAAGCAAATTCTGAATGCTGTTTTCGAAATTGAAAGCTACTTAGATAATCTCAAAAAGCTACAACTATTATCATGCAAGAAACTTTAAATCGTGCTTTTCTTATCTTCCTGAGTAAGAATTAATGGTACATTTATTCCTATTTTCATAGTAAATAAACAAAATTAATGGTACGTTTATTCCTATTTTCATAGTAACTAGACTTCCATTATTCTTATTTTCTTAGTTATCCTAAAATTATTTGATTTACCTGACTTTCCAACAATTCGGACATCTTCCACTTCATTAAAACCTTTATTTCTTCTAAAATCCCTGATTTCTCCAACACAAAAAGTATATATCATTAATCACATACACCACCCAAAATAGAATTCATCAAAATATGGAGAATGAAAATGAAAATGCAAAAGATACTTTAATCCTAGAAAAATAAATTGTGGAAATTAACCAGAATTTTTAAGTTTTAATTTCAAATTTCAGATATAAATTTTATTTATAAAAAAATCAGATATTAATTCATTTATTTTATCACAATTACCCAAACCTAAAACCCTAATTTTATCATTTTCTTCCTCCGCTCTCTCTTTTCCTCGCCTGGTCTCTCGTCTCTCTCTCTCCCCTCTTTCTCGCACTGCCATCGTCAGAGACACAGGCGAAGCTCGTCGATGCTGCGACCGCCGGCTAACACTACGAGCGACTGATGCGGCGACTCATCACGGTGTGGCGGCTTTCCTTCGTGCGCGACAGTTCTGCTTCTCCCTTTTTTTTTTGGTGCGATGGTTGGGTGCTATGTATGGTGGTGGTGTGCGGTGGTTGGGGTTGGGTGCGCGGGTGTGTAGTGGTGGTGACGGTGTGTAGTGGTTGTTGTGTGGTGTTGTTTTGGCGTGTCCGGTGGTGGAGCTGTCCTAGTGGTTGCTATGTGGTGGTGCGTGGTGTTGTTTTGGCATGTCTGGTGGTGGAGCTGTCGCGATGGTTGTTGTGTGGTGCTGTTTTGGCGGTGGTGACTTGTGGCATGTGCGGTGGTGTTGCTTGTGCGGTGTGGTGATAGGTGGTGTTGCAAAAATGATAGTGGTGGCAGCTGGGGTGGTTGTGATGATTCTTGTTGGGAGTGTATTAGATCTAGTGATAGTGGCTTTGTTGGTGGCGGTGTTGTGGTGCTGTCGTGGTAATGGTGGCGATGGGATAGTATCCGTGACCAATTATTTTGTTGATTTGTGACCAAATATTGGTGGTAGATCGGGATCGGGGAGGTATGCTTTAGTGTATGTGACCAACTATTTGGTTTATTGTGGCTCATAATTAATATGTAACCTTAAATTTTGATAATTTGTGACTAAAAAATAATTTGTGACAAAAAAATTTGAAAATATGTGACCTATCGATAAACTGTGTCTGTAAATTTTTTAAATTCGTGACTAATGAAGTAAATTGTGGTCCATAAAATTTTTAATTTGTGATCATGAAATAATTTGTGGTTTATAAATTTTTTGATTTGTGACCGTAAAATAATTTATGATGTTTCAATTTTTGATTTGTGATCGATTGATGAATTGTGACTTATAAATTTTTTGAATTATGACTATAAAATAATTTGTGACCTATAAAATTTCTGATTTGTGACATTTCAATTTTTGATTTGTGACAGATGAATAAATTTTGACTTATAATTTTTTTTGAATTGTGACCGTAAAATAATTTATGACATATAAAATTTGTGATTCGTAATCAATCATATGGAATTTATGACCAAATTATATGAAATCGTGACCTTAATTTATTAAATTAATAAAATACATGTTTAATTAATTAATTTATAAATAAATTTTTAAAAAAAATATGAGATTTGAAATTTTAAACCTTAAAAAATTCGAAATTTTAAACCTAATGTCTTAAATTTGTATAAAACTAAATATCTTAATTTTGAATTTTTCTCAAATAAATTTGCCTACGATTCCATAAAATCAATATTAACCCGTATTAGATTCTTGAAATTGAAGAATAATGATATAATTTACCTCAAAGTAAAGGGAAAGCAACACAGAGATTTTAGAAGAGCTCTAATGATTCGGGATTTTTTCTTCTCAATGTTGAATATCATTGTTCATTTGTGATTTGAGGAGCAAATTGTTGTATTTGAAATTTCTTCTATTTAATTTTGCGGATTTAGCTTTGGTTATGAGAGGAAACGAGAAGAAAAGCGAGAAGAAAGGCCAATTGAGGGGAAGAAAAGAAATGGGAAAGAAGAAATCTTTCATAGGTTTAGAAGGGTAAAATAAGAAATAGCAATATTAATTTTTTGTTGAAGTTTTTTTATGAGTAATTATATTACCCCTACACAATTTATTAAGTGCATCACATTTTTAAATATTTTTCTTATTTACTTAAATATCTTAAAGTGAAATTACGTAATTAATATAGAATTATTCTAAAATAAATTATTGTTCCACCACAAATAAAAACTTAATCAAGAAATCTTTATTTTGTTTGTTTTCTTCTCTTAATTTCTGTTCACATCATATTCAATCCCAAAATATACAGCCAAAGATTACAATTCAAATTCAATCATCAGCCAAAAATTAAAATTCAGTTGACAACAGTAATTAATCTTTCATGGAAATTTATAGCAGAAGTTAGCTACAATAATTTTGCATCCCAAATCTTAGGAAGAAAAATAACAAAAAGTAAATTGCAATCAAAATATAAATAGAACTTAGGAAAATCTACGACTACTGAATCAAATTGTATTTTGTGAAAGGGTTGAGAAAAATGATGAGTAATATTAGAAGGACGAGTACATCACAAATTGCGTTTTATTTTTAGTTTTTATTGTATTATGAGTATAATTGTAAATTTGTTGTGTATTTATTGAAAATATATTTTAATCGTGAAAAAAAAAATGTGGTGTAGTAATTAAATTTTATGGTGATAATATAATTATCCCTTTTAATATATAAAATTGTGGTCAAAGGCCAAAAAAGGGTTTCCAACTAGGTCAAGGCCTTCTTCTTCTCCCTCCTCTTCTCCTCCTCCTCCTCCTCCTCCTCGTCGTTGCCCTTAACCCACCCTAAACCGTTTTCTGCGTTCGAGCATCCACACCACAATGGGAAAAATTGGGAGCGTTAAAGTATCTGAAACGACCAAAGACCTAGTCCACATCAAATCCGACGTCGCTTCGTTTGCATCCTCTCTCGGCTTCTCCTCTGCTCCCTCCTCATCTGCCGGCTTCAATGATTCTGATTTCCATAAAACTGGTCCCCTTAAACCCCATTCACGACCGCCCAAAAATTCCTATAGAGATAAAACTAAGATTCCACATGAGAAAGAAAAGAAAAACATACCCAAAAACAACAACAAACGGAACAATCCCAAATACGAAGTTAAATCTCCTCAAACTCAGACCCCCAATTTCAGCAATGGTAATTTATTGAAAGAGCGTGATAGTAAATTTAAGAATCTCCCGAAGCTTCCGTTGCTGAAAGCTAGTGCAATGAGCGTTTGGTACAAAGATGCTGCCTTGCTGGAGGAGAAAGTGATAGGGGATAATAAGAGAATTGAGTTCAAAAGTGTGGATGAATGGAAGGGTTTGGTGGAGGAAAAGAAGGAGGTGGGCGAGCGTTTGATGGCCCAGTATGTCCAAGAGTACGAGTCATCACGAGGCCAAAGCGGGGATATTAAGATGCTCATTGCCACGCAGAGGTCAGGGACTGCTGCAGATAAGGTGTCGGCCTTCACTGTCTTGGTCGGGGATAACCCTGTTGCTAACTTGAGATCGATTGACATGCTTCTGGGTAAGATTTATGTTATTTTTTGGGTTCCACATGATTTTCTGGTATTTGTAATTTTCGGTGTGATTATGTAAAATGGTGTTGCTTGATTGACTAAGTATGAATTTTTAGTTACATGAATGAAATGTTGGGCAAATTGTTACACAGGATTTTAGAGAAGAGGTTTAGGCTATGCTGCGACTTAACAGGATTTGTTATAGGCAAATTCTTTTTTGGGTTTAAGGACCTACTAAGCTAGTATAACTCCAATGATAATGTTTGACAGAAAATTCTACTTCAATGAATACTGGTATATGTCAATTTGTTGCTTATACATGAAGATATATTGTCCTGGCTGAGAAGTGGTGGGTATATTAAAAAATTGGGCTATATTCAGGAATTTTTTGGGGGACGTAAGTATCAAAGTTTGAGTGTTCTTTACTGAACAGATATGGGTTATAAACGGTTTCTAGCAATGTAGGAGATTACTTTTGACTGTAAGTTCACTGGGTACTGCAATGGTAGAAACTGAATGTGTATCAAACATCTTATGCCCCAACTGACAAGTTACAAACTCATAGTAGCTGATTGTTACTTATGTTTAGTCTTCCTGTTAATTTCTAACATCAAATTGGTGTTTTATAACACGAAGTTTTGAATAAAATGACATGCAGGAATGGTGACATCAAAAGTTGGTAAACGCCATGCTTTGGCAGCCTTTGAAGCACTCAAAGAACTTTTTATATTGAGGTCAGCACCCTTTCTTTCTGTTTGGTTGGTTCAATTTAAGATTTGTTCCCTAGAATGACAATCAGTTGCAATTTCCTGTCTTGAGAATTGGCTCTGGCAATTGCCTTGTTGAGCTGCTCCCACCTGTTAGTTATGTAACCATAAATAAAAAAGTTTGTTTTCAATTACTGGCCATGTGTTATATGCGTACAAAAGAGCATTTATGTTCGCCTCAATGTTCATTTAGCATCTCAGTGGCTTCATGCAATATTTAACATTGTCTATTATTATTATTCTGCCAGTCTATTACCAGATCGTAAGCTGAAGACTCTTGTTCAGCAGCCTCTAAATCATCTTTCAGATACAAAAGATGGTTACTCTCTTTTACTCTTTTGGTATTGGGAGGAATGCCTAAAGGAAAGGTATTTTTTTTATTTACTCATTCACTTTGTTGATGAGTAACTATTAAAATGGCATGCTATGTAAAATTTAAGTGACACCTATAAGGTTTGTGGGACTAAAAATTGGGAAAAATGTCCTTCGTATTTCTTTCATATTTTCAATGAGATTCCAAATCTCTGTATTTATAAAATTGACATGTTTTGTTTCTTGTCCACTGTACTTTATATTATAAGTTTCATGGTTAAACGAACACAAGAATTTGGGATTTTGAGAGTTTCATATTCTGGAGAATTTTGGTGCTCAACAGACAATTAGATCCCCATTTAATAGACAACATTCATGTGGTACTGGATGAATTACAGGTATGATCGCTATGTTTCTGCGCTTGTGGAAGCATCACAAGATGTGTTGGATATACTAAGAAACAAGGCATTGAAGGTTGGATTTTAATCTTCGTTTTNATAGACAACATTCATGTGGTACTGGATGAATTACAGGTATGATCGCTTTGTTTCTGCGCTTGTGGAAGCATCACAAGATGTGTTGGATATACTAAGAAACAAGGCATTGAAGGTTGGATTTTAATCTTCATTTTTCGCAATTATCGTAGTGGTTTATGCATCTATAATTACTCACACGCATTTCCTTTGTCCTTGATAAGTCACAAGTACCTGAGTAATATTATTTCTTTCTTTTGAAGGAAAAGATTGAGATCTCCCTATCCCATTATAGAATAACGGTGGTTATTATTTTATGTTTAATTCTCATGTTTATCATCTGTGCCCAGACCATGTATACATTGCTGCGAAGCAAATCAGAGCAAGAGCGTCGTCTGCTCTCTGCATTGGTAAACAAGGTAAATCTGAGCTTTTGCATTGGACTACATGGAACTCAATGAAGTTTCTGGAATATGATCTTATCTTCTTCTTGCCTACAGTTAGGACATCCTGAAAACAAAGTTGCATCTGATGCTGATTATCACTTAGCAAATCTTTTGGCTGACCATCCAAATATGAAGGTAATCTTTAGCATTTTAATTATTTTTATGAGGCATTTCAATGCGGATTAATCTAGCTATTTTATAAATTAGGTATGAGTTTATTTGAACCACAACTTCCTGTTGTTACTTTAAGCATTTGACGATTGAATCAAGTTACATGTTTTCCTTTCTAGAGTTGAATAGTTGATTGTCTGAATAATGAGTGATATTTTGCAAGTGGTATGGTTCATGACAGTATATATTCAGTTATTTAGCTTGTTGCCTATTGTCATATATATTAGTTCTTCTGAAATTAGCTAACATTTGTGATGGAGATTCTGAATGAATTAGAATTAGGAATAGAGTTAAGACTTAAAAGTAGATTTGATTAGTTCTGATTAACTACGATTGTGTTGATTAGTTTTGTTTAACTGTGGTTTTGATAATTGATAAGTTTGTGATGTATTAGAAGGTCCCTTGGATTTAACTTCTGTACAACAATATGATGGGAATAGGCTTCATTTAATAGACTATTAGTGGATTGAATTATTGAGAAAATTGAAATCTCTCTCTCTCTCGTTATGGCTTCTGCTCTGAATTTCCTTCTATTTTATTTCCTGGTCATGTTCTGCATCACTTTGTCGCCTAAAATTGAATCATGGGTAGCTAAAAAAGATCCTTCCATCACTTGATCATACTTGTACTTCTGAGGATGAGTCCTAGACAGTGCATAAATTCCTATAATGTGATGACACCAGTTGAAATTCCAACTATACCTAGATATTCAAGCAGAAGCAACTCAATCATAACTTCAGAGTTTTCTAACCAAAATGTTCCTTCAAAGATTGACCTGTAGTACTGCATAAATTTATTGTTACAAGATAGGGTAGTTGAAATTGATTGGATACTTAATAGGAAGTATTATAATTTTCCTGTTATAAATTAGTCTTGATATGGTTTTGGATTCCCGTTCCATTATTGATTGGAAGCTTGCTTGCTATTATTGAATAGAAAACTTGAAGCTGACAACCTCGAATTATTATTACTTTGTTTATTGCGGATGATAATATTCTGATTTGAGAATAATAATTTTTCTGTTGAATTTTTGCAACATTAATTTGTTGAAGTGTTTCTTAATTATAATAGACTGCGGTGATCGACGAAGTGGATAATTTCCTTTTCCGACCTCATCTCGGATTAAGAGCAAAATACCACGCAGTAAGTCGATATTCTATTGTCGCCCTTTCTCCCCTTACCTGCTAATATAGCACCCATTCTGAAACTTCTCTCTTTAGTTTTTGCCTTTTGAGGTGTAATTAAGTTATCTCGTTGCAGTAGCAATGATGCTTCAATATCATTTTGCATTTTTTGATTGTTACAACTTAAAATGATATTAATATCTTCTTTCTCTCACTTTCTGTGAAGTTTTACCGTCGAAAGTTGTTTGAAGATTAGTGGTTTCTGAAACTTATACGCTTCTATTTCACTAGTTTGTTTCCCTTCTGTCTTATAATGTGATATAAAATTATTGCTTCCCTGGATTTCATGTTTGGTTACCTGGATTTTCTCAAGACATTGGACTAGTGCACATGGTCCGCATCTCCTTCTTTTACAATGCACTATTAGTTGTTTATCTGTATGAATGTGTGCTCATTATAGGTGAGTATGTGTAACAATTGATATGTAAACTTGTTAACTGGTTGCTGTTCCTTATTCACAATGTGTTGAACCTGCAAACCTTATTTGTTTTGATATCCTACCAATTTGCAGGTTAACTTTTTGAGCCAGATTCGTTTGAGTCACAAGGGTGATGGATCGAAGGCTGCAAAACGTTTGATAGATATTTATTTTGCTCTCTTTAAGGTATTGGCCGAAGATTTTGCACTCATTGACACTATTTAAATTCAGTTATAAATTTTTGCTCTCTAAGCTTTACGTTCCACTTTCATCCATATTCTTTATAGGTTCTACATGCCACTTTCTTTTATATTCATTCTGGACTGATCACATGTCGATTTATAGTGCCCTTTTTTCTTCTTCACCAGAAAGATTTAAAGTATTTTAATCCGCCTTTTCAGGTTTTGATTTCTGAGGCCAGTAAAGCACCATCTGTGGCCAAGCAAAGCGAAGAGAAAAAATCTTCCAGTTCCTTGAAAGAGAACAAACCTAAATCATTGTCAGAATCGCATATTGGAATGGATTCGCGGTTATTATCAGCTCTTCTAACAGTCAGTACTACCTGTTTCCTTTCTACCACATTGGATATTCGATAGTGGACAGTTCATAAAGACTTTTGAGCTCAAACTTAGGAATTCAGTTTCTTTACTCATTCACAGACTAAGCTTGATCCTGAAAGTCGATAGGATTTCGACTTTAACTTCCAAAAAGCTAAAAATTCTTGTATCAGCGATGATGCTAGATTGCTAGTGTAGTTTGTTGCTTCACAAATTGTATCTGCCGAATAAAGCACCAGGTTAACTAGATCAAATTACAGAATTGAGCCCACGTAATTTGGTACTTATGATCAATCATTGTTGGGTACAGAACCTTCTAGCTGCACACCAAATATGATTATATCTATGGCTATGATAAGAAGCAATCTAGAGAATAAGGGAACCCCCAGGTTCTAAACAAATATGATCAAATCTATGCTAACATGAAAACTAGAAGAATGGCAATACCCATGAATTCAGAGACTGCAAATAGTGGTTAAATCTAATGTAATCTAATCCAGTATGGAAGGTTACTTAACTTCTTCCAATTTAGGGCGTCCGATAGCGATGTCCATCTTATTTGGTGACTCTATGAATCCATGTCTCAGCATGCTTCAAACAAAATGCAAAAGTTAATTGGTCTTGCTTCTCATTCAAAGTCTTTTATAATTTTATGCCAAGTGATTTGAGCGCCTTCTCTTCATTCTCATATTTTCTATTTCCAAGTTTATGATTATATTGTAATTTGGCATGAAAAGTCTAAAATATTATATAACCACATTACCTTTCTTCTTTTACAGGGTGTTAATAGAGCTTTTCCATTTGTTTCTGGTGATGAAGCTGATGATGTAATAGAGGTCCAAACACCAATGTTGTTTCAGCTGGTACGCCTGGCAATGCTTGGAATTCTATTTCTTGGTGCCGCACTAATGGATGAATGGTGTTGATTTCATTGTATGGACGTTTAACTAGATTTTCCTCTCAATTACATGTATTTCGATTTTCAGGTTCATTCGAAGAACTTTAATGTGGGAGTTCAGGCATTAATGCTTCTCGACAAGATTTCATCTAAAAACCAGATTGTTAGCGATCGTTTTTATCGTGCCTTGTACTCAAAACTCTTGCTACCAGCTGCCATTAGTTCTTCCAAGGTCAGCAAAATTATCCAACTTTTTTGATGTGGTTCTCAATTAAGGTATCTCTTTATTTTGATTCCTTGAACCACGAACACTGAGCAAATGCATGAAAAATTTTAAACTTCCTCCTATCCAGCTGGATTTCTGGACAATAGCTATATTCTAATTTATATCTTTCCTTTTATGATTCTTAAACCTGCCTTTAGAATTAGAATTTTGTTGAACCAACCAGCTCATCAAAAGCTTAAGCTCTTTGATAGGAGAAGCTTATCTATTTAAATTTTGTCTTCAACATGTTGCCTCATGTGCATGCCACATTCATTTTTTATCAATGTTACGTGCACAATTTTTTAAAATGGGTTGCGGGAAGACAACACCTTTGCCTATTTTGATGGTCAGAGTGACTATCTGTTATCTCTTTTTCAGGAGTCCAATTTGCATGTGGCTGATAATGTTTTGTTCTGTGTTTGAATGTATATGTAGGAGGAATTATTTATAGGGCTCACGCTGAGGGCAATGAAAAATGATGTTAACATAAAGCGGGTTGCTGCGTTCTCGAAGCGCTTGTTGCAGGTTAGTGTTTAAATGCATCTTTTTTTCCGTCATACTGGTCATGTTAATTTGTCTAGAGCCTGCTGTAAGAAGCTTTCTGTGTTCAATATTCCTCAAGTTTCATATGCCCTTGGCATGCTAAAGATATAACTTGTGGGCATATAGATCAATCTATGACTTCTATTTGCTTAGCTTCTGTTTGGGAAAAATTGTCTTCTATTTTTGTTTTGACATTAAAGTTAATTTCTGTAAGAAAATATTCAGTATATCGAGGTCATGTTATTTGATGAACAAGCGATCGTCTCAACTCTAGAGAAGTGCTATCAGAGTGGAAACTAAAGGGATGGTTTGCTTCCAAATTTTAATGACGAAAGCAAACGTCTAAAGAAAACGTTATGTAAGAAAGGAGAAAAGAGAAATCTTTATTGTTAGGGACTCCTAAAAATAAGCATATTCGGCTTATTCCTTTTCTTTGAAGCTTTATTTCCAGATAGCACAAATCATGATTATTATTGGCAACAACACCAGTCTAATTGTGTATTTACTTCACTAAGCTAATGAATATTAATCTGCCTGTTTACTTATATTGATTGCCCTACTATCCACCAGGTTGCTCTACAACTGCCACCTCAGTATGCATGTGGTTGCCTTTTTCTCCTCTCTGAAGTCCTCAAAGCACGCCCACCACTGTGGTAAGTCTAGTTTCAGTAAGGATATTATTTTTTTGGAGTTAAAAAGGTTTAGCCTGGGAGCATCTTTCAGCTTTTTAGTAGTTGCCTTTTTTGGGATTTCAAAAACTTTTCTAAAAATTAATTCAATGACTTTCTAAGAAAGTACTTTTACGTTAAAAAGCTTTGCAACTCTTCATTATGCAGGAACATGATACTTCAAAATGAGTCTGTCGATGAAGATCTTGAGCATTTTGAAGATATTGTAGATGACGATAACAAACAAGCCAGTCTTGTACCAGATAATGAAGATAGCAAAGATGAAGTTTCCCAAACCAGCAATGAGAGCGGTAGTGATAGTGATTCCTCACTTGATAAAGGTGGTTCTCTGGCTGCTGGTTCTGATGAAGATGATTTAAGTGAAGCATATGGTTTGCTTGGGAAATATGGTGTAGACGAAAGCAAAGAACTTAAATCAGCGTCTGATAGTAAAGGAGGTGACCATCTTCAAAGGAAAAAAGATAGCCTGACATTGCCTGGAGGATACAACCCACGTCATAGGGAACCTTCTTACTGGTAATTTTCATTTACTCTTTGTTTGATTTGAATATGTGTTGAGCTTGAGCTTTGACAATCTGAGAATCACTAATAGTCACTACGATTATAATAAGACTGAAATGTAGGCATGGTGGTTTAATGGAAAGTAGTTATAAACACCTTTATGGCAGTCAAATAATTTATTCTTCTGCATAAAATGCAAAAGGTGTTTTTATATACACAAGGCATCGAACTTAGATCATTGTATCTCGGAGATACAGCGCTGTGTGGCGAGCACAGAGTGAATTGGTCTTCCACCTTTTACTTGAGAAATGCCGTGTCCATATTTTGGAGAGATTGAACCCGTCTGATTTCTATGAGGAAAAAGAAAAGAAAAAAGCATACAGACCTACAGGGTTGGAAAATAAAGATGAAAACTATGATGTGGTTGGCAGCTTTATGATTGAATTCAGGAGAAGAAACGGAGGTTGCTTAAGCTCAATAGATTGTGCAGTACCTTTGTTGCATTCTGATAGACCCCTATTAAGATGGCTGAGGCTACAATGGAT
>CAIGRB010161159.1:9514-22273 GCA_903798255.1 Fraxinus quadrangulata
TTTTTTTTTTTTTTTTTATGTTATTTTAATAATTTGTTTTTTTTTTTTTTTTTTCAATTTTCGTGTAAACTTATTTTATTGGACTGTGGTTGAAAATAAGTTTGAAAAAAATGAGTTTTTTAAAGAATATGGCTCAAATATAGGCTTGGTGTTACACATTCGTTGCCAATTATTCTCTAATACGACAATCGAGCAACAAAACACATTTCTGAAAATTCCATTTTTCATGAACGAACGAATTAGCATATAGAAATTGACTGCTATTATTCGAGAAAAGGTATGGTCCAATATAATAAAACCACATCACATTCGACCTTTGTTAATATTTTTACTATGCCATTGGAGAAGAACTTCTTTCAACATCTTACTTGCAAGCTGAGTGTCACTCATAGACCTTGAAGGGGAGTATTAGCACTGCCAAATAATAGTGATGATGTTATAAAAGCACATTTGGCATAAAAAAGAGATTAAACCAAATTTCCTCATAAACTTCTCGTTGTAGAAATATGAGTACATAGCATTACACATAAATGTTGACATAATTGGCAAATGGCGGCTCACTGTGCGCCGTCATTTGTCAATTATGTCAAATGCTATGCGTGCTTTTATGTACCAATAGCATATTCCTAGAAATATTATTATTAATTTGCTTGACGTGTAAGTTATGTATTTGAAATACTTTGCTAACTATTTAAATATGTTTTTTATGCTATAATTGTTCTTATTTCATTTCATTGGGATGGTATAACATAAATACACGTGTTCCCTTCTTAGGAACTTAATAACATATTTGTCAAAAAGGATGCTTTGCGCGTTTCTTAATTTGTGAAATTAAGTATTATTAAAATCGAACTAAACGGAATTTCGATAAGTAAATAACAATGTAATATCATATCGGAACTGAATTAGACAAGATCAAACTAGTTTCGATTTACCTTCTTTCTTTTTTTTCTTAATTCAACTTTGTAGAAAGAATCCTAAAGCCATTTTAAATTTATTTCTAACCTCATTCTTAAACCAGATTAATGGGATTTCTTTAATCTAATAATTGAAAGTTACGTCCACATGCAGCAATCAAGAGAGAAAAAATCATCCAAGTTCATCTGTGTCAGAAAATTTAGGTCCATAATTATCCTTATATATTTAAGTAATCAAGCATTCAAGGTTTTTAATTAGAGCGGAGATTATCCAATACGTGTCAAGTTTGAAGTTTTCACGCCATGAATGCTGGGTATCTTACGCAGTATTATATCTTACGTTGTGATCACATTGATGCAAGTTACTTAGCAATAGTACACTAAGAATTTGTTTGGCGATACTTTTACTTCTTGTAGACATGTGTTTCTGAAGAAACTATGTTAAGTCGGCTTCATCAGATAAAGCGCTTTAAAAAAATTTTAAACATGTTTAGAAGTAGTTTTTGAATTTTCAAAAATTTTGTCAAACAGATCCTACGTATTGCAAAGAATTGTACTTCCTTGAAATTATAGAATAATGCTGAGTGAACATCTTTGTGTACAATCCATTGAAGTTAAAAAGTGTTGGACAAGAAAGTGTGTGTTTTCAAAACTGAATGTCGGGGCCATTTAGTTTCTTTAACTAATGAAAAAAAAAAAAAGTATTAATATCGAATTCACATAATCTTGGGTGATGAGTCTAATTAAGATTTCACTGATTTTCGTTATGGGCACTTTTATTAGTGACCTAACTTGGTGACATCAAAAGAAAATAAATGAAGATGGTAGTGGGCTCCACATTTAAGTAAGACTCTATTAAATTCAATATATCAATTTAATATCTGTCTTAAATAAAATTATAAAAGAGATTAAATATTACCTTAAAAGAATTATCAAGTTAGTTCGTAATATTGAAAAATAAATATTTTCATAAAGTTAATTTATAGACGAAATCGCATCTATGATTTAAGTAAAAAAACAAACAAAAATTAATTTATTAATGTTAAAAAAATGTCAGCAATGAAATAATAGTTAAAAAAAATTATTCAATATTAATATCATAAATAAAAATAAAAAGATAATAACAATTACCGATGCACTAACATTTCATCATCGACTTATTAAAAAATAAAAATGAAGCCAAATAATAAACTTGCATCATTAATGATACCAACAACTTCTTTGTCGATAATCAGCGACCGAAGCACCGTGTATAATACCCAACTTAACTTAGTCAATTTAGCCTGCTTACTTCGTGGGGTATCAATTATCATACGACGATTCCATTAGGATTTTAAGACCATATGGAATTAATATCAATTAATAACATAGGAGTAGTAGATAGTTGTGTGGGGGTGAGGATTGTCCTTTTGTTCTTCAATTTTCCATCACCATAATAAGCTCAAAATAAGGAGAAAAACAATAGTTATGGCCCCAAAATCCAAATGCTTTATGAACTGTAAACTACTTTAGTTTTATTTTAAAATCAAACTTTATTTAATTCCAATCCACCATAGCTTGGACAGCCTAATGCACGCTAACTCATATTTTATGGCATAAAGGACTTTTGTAGTCAGATGCAACTTAGGGTAATTGTCCATATGTGCGTTTCCTTAAAAAGTAGTGGATGGTTTTTCCTATATATCCTCTACTACGTAGAATATATGAAAACAAATAAATACACGTACACATCATACGTCTTGAGACTTCTTTTGTTACAATAAAAATAAAAGTGATGAGGATTATTCAAGAATCGAAGTCGATTTGCTTTATAAAAGGAAGATATTAATGGACTTCTATAAAATAGTTTCAAGGAATTCAGCCACCTTGAGATCACGGTTCAAATTATGTCTTTGCAATATATATATAAAATATAGGAGTGTTTGAAACTGGAAAATTAATAACTTAATTTGTCCCGATCTAATTAAAGTATCCCGAACACAATCCATATAAAAGATTTATTCAACATCAATAATGGATTCTCATGGATTATGGTTCTGCGGTCCATATTCTACACACCAAAATACCCCTTAATTACATTGTCCAACATGAGAGGATCGACCCTTAAAACCACACAGAAGAAAAGGAATTCATTCACCAAGAACGAGGAAGACATCCACAAAGGACAAGCACAAAGCAGTATTTGTAAGCAGTAAGTAAGAAAAAGAGAAATCATGAGAGAGAGAGAGAGAGAGAGAGAGAGAGAGAGAGAGAGAGAGATGTGAGATAAACGAGCGCATAGTGCGTGATAATAGGGTATGGATGATCAACTCAGCAATCAGTTGTTAGAATCAATAGGTCTTCAAATTGTTCATTCCTCCCTTTTATAGGGTAATGCACAACCGTTGATCTCATTACGATTCAAGGATCAATACTCCTACTCCCACTTCAAATGAGACATTTTATTTTTGCATCGGGTCAACAAATAATCTGGTGTGCAATGTTGAGGCCATTTAGTTTATTCAACTAATGAAATCCAGTTACGATTCATCATCGTCCCATCCCAAGGTTGTATNCCTTGACCAACTCCAGGTCCAATAGAAGCAAGCCCTACGGCCAATCCAGCAGCAATAACAGAAGCGGCAGAAATCAGTGGATTCATGATAAGTTCCTCGTACCAAAAAAAAGGAAATGGTTAATGATACAATCAACCAATGAATTATGACTTAATTATTCCATCGGTAGGATTCATCCAGTCGAAGTAACTAACAACTTCGAATTGAAGTAATAATATTATTGAATCATCAGAACTACTTCGATATTTCTTTTTTCGTTTCTATCCACAGAATCTTTGTGAATCCATAGGACTTTCGTCCTTCCATTTCTTGGTTCCGAACTGTTATTTCAATTCTTCCATCTTTTTCTTGATTTCATCCCCTTATTCAGTCAATTCACAGTCACAACGAGATGGAAGGACTTCTATTGGAATCCACATACAGTAGAAAATGAAATATATCTTTAGTTCATATATAACTAGTCAATATCTAATATCACATATACATGTCTTTCTTCCCTAACGTAAACCAAGCATTCATCTTAGATTCAATCGGATTCGAGAATCAATCGTCGAAACATCTACAAGAGTTGGCTTAGAACCATTCAAATACATATATCTAGTTCGACTCCCCTCTTCGAATCAATAATTAATCCATTTTTAAGGAATCCCGTTTTTTGTAAATTCTTTTCTCCCTTCCACTTTCTTTATCATTATTCCACCCGAATACAATCTAAATGAGCAAATTAATTAGGGCAAATTATTACATATGCATAGAAATATCATTATTTGATTGATCTAAGTTCATGCAATTTATTATTTATTAATATTTTCTTTTGGTCAATTGTTGAATAAAATCAACTGAAAGTAGAATAGTTTCTCGTGTTTTTTATTTAATTACACGTGGTAAACATATATCTTATTCCAATTTTGATTTGAATAACAAGATTGGCTGACCAATATAAAGCGAATATTCGTTGAGGGAAGGTATGATAGTAAGTGGACGAAAAGGGAATTTTAGGAAAAAGATCTTTTAGATCTCTTTCCCTTTTTTTTACTATTACTTTCTATTTTCTATCGTATATAGCGTCGTTGTATATTTCTATTCCTTAAGTAAATTATCTTGAGCCACACATACATTGCTTTGCATTAAGCTAAAAAAAAAAGACTATTTCAATGATGGCCCTCCATAGATTCACCTATATAAGCCGCGGCTAAAGTTGCAAAAATAAGAGCTTGAATACCACTTGTAAATAATCCAAGGAACATGACAGGGATAGGAACCACTGAAGGTACTAAAGAAACAAGAACAACAACTACTAATTCATCCGCTAAGATATTCCCGAAAAGTCGAAAACTAAGTGATAAGGGCTTTGTGAAATCTTCTAAGATGTTAATGGGTAAAAGGATTGGAGTTGGTTGAATATATTTCCCGAAATAACTTAATCCTTTTTTGGTAAGACCCGCATAGAAATATGCCACTGACGTGAGTAAAGCCAAAGCAACGGTAGTATTTATATCATTCGTGGGTGCGGCTAACTCTCCATGAGGTAATTGTATGATTTTCCAAGGTAAAAGAGCTCCTGACCAATTAGAAACAAAAATAAATAGAAACATAGTTCCAATAAAAGGAACCCAAGGGCCATATTCTTCTCCAATTTGAGTTTTACTCACATCTCGAATGAATTCAAGAACATATTCGAAGAAATTCTGACCCCCAGTCGGAATGGTTTGTGGGTTCCGAACAGCTATAGTAACTGAACCTAATAAGATAGCAATTACAACCCAAGAAGTAATAAGTACTTGGCCATGGACTTGGAAACCCCCTATTTGCCAATAGAAATGTTGGCCTACTTCCACAGCGGATATATCGTATAACCCTTTTAGTGTGTTGATGGAACATGATAACACATTCATATTGCCCTCTGAAAAAAATCTAACTTTAAACAAAATTATTTTGATTCAACCATCTCTTTGCCTACTTGAATCGGATATTTGAAATACCAACTAATATTTGGAATACTAACTAATCACATAATATCCCCAGTTATTTTTATCTCTTTTTTGAAATTCAGAAATAATAACCGATTCCATAAATCTATCGGATTTTCGAAGTAAGTTATTGATCTTATTATTAATCAAGGATTTCTTATATAGCTAGAACGACCCTCACAAATTGCGAATACTAATTTGTTAAGAATTAAGCGGATTGAAGATATAGCGTCATCATTCGCTGGAATCGAAATATCTGCAAGATCAGGGTCACAATTTGTATCGATTAAACAAATTGTTGGAATTTCCAAAGTGATACACTCTCGCAGGGCAGTATATTCGTCGTGCTGATCAACGATAATTACAATATCGGGTAACCCTGTTATATATTTAATCCCGCCCAGATATGTTTGCAAGCGAGATAATTGCCTTTTCAACATAACTGCATCCCTTTTCAAAGGAATCTAAATGAGTTTGACGAAAAATGAGTTTTATAAAATAAGAGCTAACAAAGACTTTTCTTGTAGTCCTGAACTGAACACTAGTGAAATCTTTATATATACATCACCATTTTTGCTTCTCTTCTTAATTTTTTTCTCTCCCTCGAATTTCTCTCCCTATAGTTCTCTTCTTTTTCTTCTCTATCTCTCTCTATAATTTTGAAGCATTTGCAATTCGCGTTTCGACATAAGGAGAAACAATGGGTTGCTTAAACATTGTTCAAAAGGTTAGTGAGATCCTGTCATCTTCTTTTGTATCTTCATAATTTGCAGAGAAATTTTCTTTTTGATCATTTCAATTTATTCTTTTCTTTCATATGCATGGAACCTCTATTCTTCTTCTTTCTTCTTCTTCTTCCATTAACTTGATTCTGTATGTTATAATTAGAGCTTCGTATTCGTCAGAAACTAGCAACAATTATCATATGGACCTTGTTTGGCTATTCCCAGAAAGTAGTGTTTGGCGAGTAAAAAAAGTAACGTTAAAAGTCAGGTTTGGTAGAATAAAGTAACTTACTACCAAACATGCTCTTTGTGTTAGGGTGGTGGTAGGGAAGGGGAAGTTGTATTTGGAAAAGACTGCTTGGCCCGGGATTACAATTTGGAAAAGACTGCTTGGCCCGAGATTAAATCACAGGTCAAACTAGGAGGGGTACCAAATGGTTTTACCCGGGATTTAATCCCAGGCCAAGTAGCAGGGCTCGTTGTATTTCTCATGACGTGTCAGTTACCATTTCCGTATTTTGTTATTTTTTTTATTGTAGCTGAACTTAAATATGTGCCCAAGAGATTATGTCATCCTTTGGCGCATTTGATAGTATCTCGCTCGTATATATCCGTATATACACGATGAAACGGCGATCAAGACGGATAAAATAATCTGATTCATGAAAAGCATGAAGTAAAAATGAAAGAGATTCTGTTGCAGTTTCATAGATAGCTTCTTTAACTGATTATATGAACCCAAAAGCTGCACGTCACCTTGTTTAATACTATATTCATGAATTTAACGTGTGTGCCTTTATTATTTTCCTCGAAAAAGAAAATTCAGATAATAGTGTTCATCACTGCATTAATTACCATCTGTATTTCAACAAAATTGTTGTTACAAGTCAATTTGGCTTCTTCTTCCTCGTAATAATAATTTCCACGACATGACGAAAAACTTCATAACACGTGTCATGCATATGAAATATCAAAAAAAAAATGCACATAATAAATATTATAAAATAGTTTCGAAATAAATATCTCTGTACTCAATTTTTATCAGAATCGAGTCGAGGAGAAAACAATGAAACAACGAGAAGAATGCACTTTCGATGGAAGTGTAGATAAGCATGGACATCCTGCGGTGCGCAAAAGTACTGGATCATGGTTTGCTGGTATTCTAATACTTGGTAAGCCACAATTTCTTTATGGTATTTATTAAGGGTGTATTTGATTGTATTTATTTTTCATGAAAATTTTTAATTTTTTACTTAAATTCCTACTTTGAAGTATTTGAATGTTATTTTTTTTCACGGAAAATATTTTCCAACTTTTAAAAATATGACTAATTTTTCTTTTTTTTTAAGGAAAACATTTTATTTGGGGAGAGTCCTTTTTTTGTTTTTTTCAAAATAAGGAAAATATTCTCTCTTTTATGATATATTTTTCATGCCATCAAACACATTCTAAGGGTCCGTTTGATAGGTAAATGTGGAAAGGAATTTCAATTCCATGTTAGTTGAAAAATAGAAATCCACCAAATCCATAGAAATTCGTTTTTCATGAAAATAAAGAAGAAATGAATTACTATTTCATGTTAGTTGGAAAATAAAAACCTACCAATCTCATCGGAATTTGTTTTTCGTTAAAATAAAGAAAATACAGTTTAAAGTAATTGTACCTAGAAATACGGTTATTATTTTCACGTTGCAATTAAATGATCAAAGTGGAATTCATTTTTCGAATGTGAAATTTTTCATAGAATTCGTTACAATCAAATCGGGCCTAAATAAATTTTAAATTCCACGTTGAATATTTGATTAATTAATATTTAATTACTTGCAGTAAACCAAGGTCTTGCTACACTGGCATTTTTTGGGGTAGGAGTCAATCTAGTTTTGTTTCTAACTAGAGTCATGGGACAAGACAATGCTGAAGCAGCAAACAACGTTAGCAAATGGACAGGCACTGTCTACATCTTCTCTCTTTTGGGGGCTTTCCTTAGTGACTCATACTGGGGCCGATACAAAACTTGTGCTATTTTCCAAGCCATCTTTGTGGTTGTAAGTGGTCAACTTTTATATGCTCGTAGTCTTTATGCCTATGAATGCCAAGTTGAAATATATACTTTTCGCGTTACATTATTGCTGACATTGACCATATGAAGAAGATCGATCGAGTGATGTAAAGTCTAAAGTGGGTTGATCCAATTTGATTTAACACAATTTAACTCGTTGTATAGTAATTTTATTTTATCCAAAACTCCTTAAGTCCCGTGTTTGACAACCATTAAAAAGAATATTTTTTGGGAAAAATGAATTTTGGAGAATGTGTATTTAAAAAATAGAAAAAAAATTTTGAATTTACGTGCAAAATATTTTATTGTAAAAATATGTGGTTAAAAATAAATTTTTTTTTGAAAAAGAATAATATTTTAATGGTTGTCAAACATGTATCGGGCCAAAAGTTACGAGTCAGGCTAGCGAGCTTGCATTGCCTGCAAAAATATCGTCCTTTAGGATTTTTCTTGTTTCTACAAAAATAAAATTATTCTAAATTTCAAGATATTTTATTTCATTAACTAATATGGACACACTTTACAGTACACGTCCATATTGGCCCACTTGTCATAGTTTATTTCAATTGGTTGTTATAGTCTATTGAAGAATAATTGCATGAAATTAATGATAAAAATCCTAACCACAAATTCTTGTAATGGTCGTCGTCAATCTTATTAATAATAGCTATTTTACTTTTCTGTATTAAAAATTGATATACACTAATAAAGCTAAATTGATTGCAGGGTTTGGTATCACTTTCTTTAACGTCATACATATTCCTAGTCAAGCCTAGTGGTTGTGGGGATGAAAAAACACATTGTACTTCTCACTCCACCATCCATGTTGCTCTATTCTATGTGTCCATTTACTTGATTGCCCTTGGCAATGGAGGATATCAACCTAATATTGCAACATTTGGAGCAGACCAGTTTGACGAAGATCACCCCAAAGAAAGCCACTCAAAAGTGTCTTTTTTTAGTTACTTTTATTTGGCTTTAAATCTTGGATCTCTCTTCTCAAACACAATTTTGGGGTATTATGAGGACAAGGGAATGTGGACATTAGGGTTTTGGGCATCTGCTGGTTCAGCTATAGTTGCACTGATCTTGTTCCTTGTTGGGACACCAAGGTATAGACATTTTATACCTAAAGGTAACCCACTTTCAAGATTTTGCCAAGTGATTGTTGCTGCAATAAGAAAATGGAAAAATGAGGTCCCTTCAAGTGATGATAAATTATATGAAGTAGATGGTAGGGAGCTTGCACATTATGGGGACAGAAAAATACTTCATACGCATGGATTCAAGTAAGCATTTAGTTTCTATCTTTGACATAAATATTTTTAAATTTGGAGACGTCAGATTTAATTTCATATCGTTGTATGCAGGTTCTTGGACAAAGCCGCAGTTATCACATCAAAGGAGTATACTTCAGAAGGAAAGGATCTTGGCATTAATCCGTGGAGACTTTGCTCAGTGACACAAGTTGAAGAAGTAAAATGCGTACTTAGACTTCTTCCAATTTGGCTATGCACCATACTGTACTCTGTCGTCTTCACTCAGATGGCCTCTCTTTTCGTAGAACAAGGGGCTGCAATGAAAACCACTATTGCAGGCTTTCATATTCCTCCAGCGAGCATGTCTAGCTTCGACATTCTTAGCGTTGCAGCTTTTATTTTCATCTATAGGCGAGTTCTCGACCCACTTGTTGCCAGATTTAGAAAGTCTAGTCCCAAAGGGCTAACTGAGCTTCAACGAATGGGAATTGGCCTAATCATCGCTATAATGGCAATGATAGCAGCCGGTCTAGTAGAACATTTTAGACTGAAGCACGTGCAGAAAGATTGCTTGAAATGTTCGAGTACTTTGAGTATCTTCTGGCAAGTCCCACAATATGTTTTAATCGGCGCATCAGAGGTTTTCATGTATGTTGGACAATTGGAGTTCTTTAATGGGCAGACGCCCGACGGTTTGAAGAGCTTTGGGAGTGCACTTTGCATGACTTCCATATCATTAGGAAATTATGTGAGTAGTTTGCTAGTGACTATAGTCATGAAAATTTCTACCTCTGATAAAATGCCTGGATGGATTCCTGGAAACCTCAACAAAGGTCATTTGGACAGATTCTACTTCCTTTTAGCAGCTTTGACAAGTGCTGATCTTGTGTTGTACCTTGTGACAGCAAACTGGTACAAGTACATAAAATTTGAAGAGAGAAATGGGACAAACAATGGAGAAATGAATGAAGATTTCAGACTAGTCTAGACTAGATATAAGTTTTCTTCTATCATTTTCAAAGTGGTGTATTGAATAAAGAAAATATAGAAGAGTAGGGGCTCATGGTATGCCGCCGGTTCCATAGTAATAAGAGTGTGTGAAACAGTGTGTGCAAGGAAACTAGAGTTGTGCATCCACTTCTCCAAGTTGAGCAACATTTGAGGGCAAGTGGAAGATGGAGGATTTAATTTCTTGATTCAGATGTACTCTAAAAGTTCCCTTAAATGTGTAAATTAATATGATTATGTTCTATATAATTGAGTTTTTTAATTCAAATTAATGTTCTCTTTGGAATTTTTATTGCCTAGTAGAATCAGAATATTCCTCCAGATTAATTTATAGGCTTAAATAAATTATCAAAAAAGTGTTTATTTCCATCTAAACTTGTTCTTTTGGGAGAAAAAGTTATGGTGTAATTCATCTCACCAGAAAGTTCGAGGACGTGAATTAATCTAAAAAATGTAAATACATTGTCTAAGTTTTGGTTCAAACTACATTTTTACTAGATAAAGTGTTAAGTATGAGTTCGAATTTGAGTGACATTTAGAGACAATTCAAGCAATTTGGGGCTTTAAACGAAATCGTTGAAGAATCTTTTCCAGGACAATAATTAAAAAATTAACGGATTCGGAGATTTTGTTGGAATCCACATATGTCGGTGATTTGAATATAACTACTGACAACATTCGTCAATCATACCGATGCACCTCCCTTAATGTTTGTGGATGGCAATGTCATTGGTGATGTCAACAATCATCGATATGCTTTACTTGTTGATCGTCGATGGGAAGTCTGCCATCGATGGATATTATTCATATTGTTTTTTTTTTAAAGTTATTAAAGGTTGAATTCACATATTTATTTGTTTTCTCTATATAATATTAACAATAAATAAAATATTATTTTATTCTCATTTGCTAGTGTTTATTTTTATTTTTTTTAGTTTAAGCTTTTTACATGAATCAGTATATATTAGTGATTCAGACAGAACTATTGCTATCATTAGAAGGTTTAAGACCTTATTGCACATTTTCGGAAGATTGAGGGACCTCTGTTGCAAAATTTCCATAAAAATATAAATAACTTGATTATGAAGGAGAATTCCATTTTACCATAACTATTCATTTACCAGAATAGTAACATAATAAAAAATTTCGAAAATACGCTCTTACATAGAATTTGCAACCAAAGCCAATCTATAGAAACTTTAATCAAGTCCCCAAAATTTATGAACTCAGAATCTTTGATAAGTTTAACTCCAAATATTGTACAAGACTTTATTGATCTAAAAATTACAACATATAGTAAATTAAATTACCAATGAGAAGATCTAAAAGAATTTTTTACAGAATATTTAGACCCTAGATTAAAATGTAAAAGTGTTTATATAATCAATCAAGCAATCAAACTAGAAAAAGATATACAAAAAAAGAATTTCGACCTAGAAAGAAGGATTGATGAAATAGATATAATTATTGAAGAAAAAACTTTAACAAAAGATAATCAATTTTATACATTTTATTGTGACCTTTTAAATATTTACGAATCCATTAAATTAATAAAAAATCTAAAAAATTCCACTACACCACCCTGAAATTGGTATCAGAGCCTTGTTACGAACCAAAAATAAAGATGAATATAGTAGATGAAGAAAATATAGTTGAAATTTTTTTGAAAAATGTAGAAAAATATAAAAAACTAAGTTATCATTATTTACCTAAAAATAGTACAAATGAAAGTTTTTAAGATGTACATAAAAGATTAGAAAATTTAGAGTATAATATACAAATAGGAAATGCTCTTTTAGATAAAAAATTTAAGGGAAAAGATAAAATTATAATTAACCCACCTCAAGATTTTAGGATAACGCAGAAAAATAAAGATAAAAGAAAAAATCATGAAATAAATCAATATATAATTACAGATGTTGAATAATTAGAACAAAAATTCTTAGAATCTACTGGTAAAGAATATAATGAATAAAAAAAACAGTTATAAGAGTTAACTGACAAAATAGAAAATACAAAGATAAATATTAATTCATCTTCTAGTCATAACATAAAAACAGAATTTAGTAGCGATGAAGAGTATGAATATCCTTATGGTACACCAATACCTAATAAGGAATGTACTAATCAATATAGAAAAATACAGAAAAAATACACTAAAAATATAAGAAAACAATCTGTAAGAGAAACAAATCCTATAAAATCTTATAATGAACAAATCCATACAATAAGAATATGATTAGATCTTGACTGTGTAAATAAAGAT
>CAIGRB010161164.1:0-16832 GCA_903798255.1 Fraxinus quadrangulata
ATATAATATAATTATTTTTTTAAAGTAAAATTGAGGAGGTAGATAGCAAGGGAAAACAAAAAGCAGGAGAGTAACTAGAAGAAACCCTAAACCCGGGGAGTCGACCCTTGAAATAACGGAACAAAAGGAATCCTAGTTGGTGCGCACCGTTGAAAGAATTTTGCCTCAACAGCGGATTTTCAAATTTCTTCAAGGCGAGGCGTGGATTCTTAGCTTCCTAAACCCTAGTGATGGCGGAAGAGAAAGAAGAAGAAAAATCCTTCAAAGATTTGGGAGTAAATGAACAATTAGTTGATGCCTGTGATAGTTTAGGCTGGAAAGTCCCCACCAAGATACAAATTGAAGCTATTCCTCTTGCTCTTGAAGGGAAGGACATAATCGGTCTCGCCCAAACCGGTTCGGGTAAAACCGGTGCCTTTGCCATCCCAATTATACAAGCTCTTCTCGAAAAAGAGCAAGCCTTTTTCGCCTGCGTGCTCTCCCCAACACGTGAACTTGCTATTCAAATTGCCGAACAGTTTGAAGCCTTGGGGTCCGGCATTGGCCTCAAGTCTGCAGTGGTAAAATACGATGCTTCAGTATTTAGCTACTAATTTTAAGGACATGAAGTAATTTGAACACACGTTTCTTGTTTTTTTTTTTTGTTGGATCTTTTTTCATTGATTAGAGTTGTCAAAAATATTTTTGCAGCTTGTGGGAGGGGTAGACCATGCACAACAGAGCATTTTGCTTGGGAAGCGGCCACATATTGTTGTAAGTCTTCCTATCTTCTGCTGCACTCGGGCCTATTTTTAACTTTTTTGTGCAAGATTAATATTAGCCAAATGTATTTTCAATTCTGCGAGTACCCAAAGCAGCTACGCAAGCACAGAGTGTCGTCAAGTGGATGAAAGAAAAGGAGGGATCTCATTTGAATTCGGTGTTATACTTTGTTACATTGATGGTTTTAAATTCAAATACAGAGCTACATAGATGTAAATGAAACTTGAGAGAAAATGAGGTATTGATGAAGGGTAATGTTTCTGCCACAGTGGACCACAAAAGATTGTAGCAGAATATGCAAAGGGAATGGGAGAAAATATGCCGTTAAGAAAGTGTTAGTGATTATTCACCAGTAATTTTCCCGTGCTCGTCTTCACAAACATCTTAGTAGCCAGAGGTAAAAAAAGCAAAAGCGATTCCCATAGTAGCGGAGAGCAAAATGGGAACAGCCATAATCGTGAAAACGGGGTTGTGGGAGAGCACAACAAGCGTTGTGCTGCTAGGTGAAACAGCACGAATGCTGCACCCTAGATGGCGAAAGTCCAGTAGCCGAAAACATCACTAACTTACGTTCTGACCAGAGTAGCATGGGACACGTGGAATCTCGTGTGAATAAGTAAGGACCACCTTGCAAGGCTAAATACTCCTGGGTGACCAGTAGCGAAGTAGTACCGTGAGGGAAGGGTGAAAAGAACCCCGTTTATTAGCCGATTACAACTTGGAATAAATCGGATTGGTAATACCTATTGGGTCGTGAGTCAAAATGCGAAGCTGCCATTTGACTACATTCCATACTTTAGGTTCTTATCTCCTCACTTAGTGGCAGATCAGGATGGACCAGTAGAATAAAAAAATAAATTCATGCACGATTTATATCTCTGATTTGGTTCTCTCCATCAGCGAAGTTTTTAACCAAACTACCAATTTTTTTTTTAAGATGCTTGGTTCAAGTGTACATATTGTTCTCTAAAGTTTTAGAACATTCGAAGCTACTTTAGTTTGTATTCCTGATGGATATTAGTTTTCTTGTTCATGCATTTATTTGCAGTGTTGACTGTTGAAAATGATTATTTTATTGACCTACTTGTTGTAGGTGGCAACACCTGGCCGTCTGGTTGATCATCTCTCTAATACCAAAGGATTCTCTCTTCGTGCATTGAAATACTTGGTGAGACTCTATACTGATTCAGCTCCCTCTTTCCATCCAGCTCTTTTATAATTTTGTGAAATAACACTCTGGATATTACAAAATCAGAATTGAATACAAATTAACGTTTAACATTTCTCAGTAGGTAATATTCCACCTTTAGATTTGAAGGATAGTCAAATTTGAGAAATTGCTCATAAATACCCATGAGAAATTAAGGAAACCATAACTAGATTGCTTTTTTTTTTCTCTTAAATATATTATGATATGAAAGTGCTTTGAATTTGAATTGTTAGAAGAATGAAGATAAAATGTTGGAATTTATCAGGGCATTGACTATGTGTTTAAATGTCGTGTGAGCATGTGATTATTTATTTACATGACAGGTACTAGATGAAGCAGATAGATTGCTAAACGAGGATTTTGAGAAAACAATTGATGAAATTTTGGGTGTTATTCCTCGTGAACGGAGAACATATTTATTTTCTGCAACAATGACTAAAAAGGTATGCAAATTAATGGTCATGCTATAAACTTGTGTACATATGTTCTATCCATCATTGTAAAGTCATACTTTTATGACTGGATGTAACACGGTAGTCAACAGTTTTGTGTGTTGGCCGTTGTTTTCCAGTTATATGATTTCTTATTCCTTCTTTGTGTGTTAATCTTGTTTGTTATCATGCAGATCACAGACCCTTTCCCTCTAGTCACTTTAATTTCTCAGACAAACTAATAAAAGGAAAAAGAAGAAAAAAAAGAACTAGATAGATAAGCTCTTGCTTATCAATTACTTCCAGTCTGCAAAGTGCATCTTATAATTTCGTAAGATTTGATTATATTGTTTGGTGTTTTTAATGTTTTGTGGGTGATCTTTTATATGCATTTTTACTAATTTTTTGGCAATATGTCTTAGAATGTTCTTACTTTTTTTCTGGTTAACATTTCTATGTATAGAAGAAAAAATTTTATTTACATTTTCCCTTGCTTTTCTTGCTTCTGCATTTACTGTATCTAATCAATATATTCAAGACTTCAAGTTTTCTGTAGTCAATTTCATTGATCCACTCAGTTACTGGATTTGAATTGGCTGCAGCCAGCAGAAGCAAGTCGAAAGTCACCGCATTTGTCATCTGTGCGCAGTGGACCAAAAAGCCCAATCCATTTGTTATAGTGATATTTTCTTAGACAGGCCTTAAGTGGCTCAAGAGTAAAAGAAAGCCTATATAAACTTTCCTTTATTCTCATTTGCTGTGGCTAGCAAGTTCTGTTTCTTTTTGCTCCATGTATAGCTTCATGTAAATAATCTTTACAAAAAAATTAGAGATCAGTTTTTTTCAAGGAAATGGAATGTAGTTGCAAATAATCTCAATTGCCTAATGTGTTCTGTTTCTCAATGTAACAGGTGAAAAAGCTCCAGAGAGCTTGTCTAAAAAATCCTGTGAAGGTATATTTTGCATGTTCTTGCTTGTCATATTTTAAAAATTCTCATTGAATATTTGTGTATGTTTTTTACTATAGATTGAAGCTGCATCCAAATATTCCACCGTTGATACGCTTACGCAGCAGTATTGCTTTGTTCCGGCGAAGTATAAGGTCTGTACTTTCTATAGCTTCAATTTCACATAGAAGAGACTTCCTAATGTTGTATGCTGGTCCTCTATGAAGCCACTGTATGAACAGTAAGATGGGTGATTATTGGATATTGTTGGAATTATATGTTTGTACATGTTATTTTGTCTGGATAAAGTGGAAAATATTGAGACAACACTTTGGTACAATAGTGTGGCTTTAGTTCATGCTGTGGTTCTTCTAATGCTAACTCATCATCACTTCATCTATTAGTCTTCTTACTATGGGGCACTATGATTGTAACATCCTACAGCAAAACGTTGTGGGAAAATGGGCAATATTTATCACATCACATGGTGAGCTCACAAGTTCAACTGCCAGTACCTTTTGGGTAGTGGATAATTTTTGCCTAATTGTAATAGGTTGAGCTTTAGACCTGCCTCAGACCTGCCCAATTCTGTACTTCCTTACAGGGCTGCTGAGTTAAATGTTACTTAATAGAATATGATTGTTCAACAAATTCGAACATTAGGGGTAAACCTATTATGAATTTAATTTTTACTGGTTGGAATGAACTTGGAGAAAAGTTCAGATTAAAAATATGCTTAGGAGGTGTTTTATAAACCTTATAAATTATAAATAGATAGGATTGAGTAGTGTGGATGGTACTTGTGGATCCCTCAAAATGTGTGGATAAAAAGTAATTTGAGTGTTTATAAAGAGTTTATAAACACGAGCCAAACATAGGCTAAGTAAAATAGGAGCCTTTTTTTTTTTTTTTTAACCATGTTTCTGCAATTGTAATTATATTAAAGTAAAAGTTGCTTACTATTCTTTGCGAAATTATTTCATATTGTTCTTCTTTGGGTTTTGATTTATATATTTTATTTGCTGCAGGAGTGCTATCTCGTTTTTATTCTCACCGAGAAGCCAGAAAGTACATCTATGGTTTTTACTCGAACATGTGATGCAACTGGTCTTTTGGCTTACCTTCTTCGGAATCTTGGCTTTAGAGCTATTCCAATTAGCGGTCATATGAGCCAGGTATTGTTTAAATATCATACTAACAGATTTTTCTGGAATACTTATGTGTTTCACATGTAAACAGTCTGTTTTTCCAATATATTCTGTTTCTGTACGCTTTCACATTTCATTTGGCTTTTATTTGCAGGCAAAAAGACTTGGAGCCTTAAACAAATTCAAGTCTGGAGAGTGCAACATACTTATCTGTACTGATGTTGCCAGTAGAGGACTTGATATCCCAGCTGTAGATATGGTTATCAACTACGATATCCCCATCAACTCAAAGGTTAAGCTTTATTCTTTGTGGTTTATAAATTATGTTCTTGTTCCAAACGTGTCTGTTTTCCCCGATATCCAATTTCTGAGTTCCCATTTCATGTTGACTGGCTATTGTTAGGGTAACTTGTCTAACATTTTGCTGCTTTCATCCCTTCCATCTTAATTATGTAAATGCAAGTTAATAACTTGTAATTCCTATGTTTGGGCTCCTTTTTTCTCAAAAATCATTTTCAACCGCACGCACATTCTCCCATAAAATAATATTACACGTAAACCCAAAAATTTTTCTTGTTTTTTAACCTGTCCAAAAAATCACTATTCCAAAATACATTTTTTCTCAAATTCTCATTAACATGGAGCCAAAACATTGGCAATATAATTTTCTTCTCTGGCTAATAAAGAATTATTTTGTTTCTTAGAAAACAAAAAGATAATTATTAAGTAGAAGAATCATCCAAGACTGCAAGAAGAAGATGGATAAATAACATAATCTGTGAATAAAAACTGAGCTGAAATGATGTCTGCTGCTTTTGGCCATTTACCGTAGTATTATAGACTTATAGCTGACTTGTGTAATACTATGTATAATTTGAATTTTTTAAAAACTAAATTGTGCTTCAAGGTTTTCTTCCTCCATACCATCTCTTTACCAGACTCGTGCTTAATGTTTCATCACTTCTTAGTGCCTTTGGTCAGTGCTTGCCCCCTTTTAATGTTTGTTACATTCCCGAGGTACTATTATCAAGATATGAATTATCAGCTGTCAAATAAAAAGTGTACTGGCTAAAATGCTACAAATAGTGCACGTTTGGTTGGTGATAAAATTAGAATTTAACTTATTGTAAGTTTTTGGGTCTTATGGAATGTGGGGATAGTAAGTGGGATAGTAGTAGTTTTGGTTAATACAAAATGTGTGGATAAAAAGTATGTTTGATCACAAGTGATAATAAAATAATCACCAATTAAACATGCACATAGTCTTTTGGTTTTTGTGAATTTAATCTTATGTTGTCATTTTGTGAAATGTCTTCAGGATTATATACATCGGGTTGGAAGAACTGCTCGTGCTGGACGCTCTGGGATTGCAATATCACTGATCAATCAATACGAGATGGGATGGTACCTGCAGATAGAGCAACTTATTGGTAAGAAGCGCATTTAAATAATGTCTTGGCGGAGTTATCCAACCTTTAGTTTCCATAGACCAAATATCGTTTCTGTTTCAGGTAAAAAGTTACCCAAGTACCCTGCTGAGCTGGATGAGGTGTTGCAACTGTTGGAACGTGTAACTGAGGCCAAAAGAATATCTGTGATGGTAGGCATTTAGCATTCTTTTGATATTATAGTTTTAGATTAGTTCTGCTTAGTAAAAGTTGGTTGCTGAAGTTGAACTTAGGAGTTGGATATTCTTCAGAATGTGTTCAATTGGTTCACTAATAGGGCGTGTTTGATACGTGGTACTAGACTAGGCAATACTACAAATGAATTAAGATTTTAACTTTTTTGTAAGAAAATCCACCACCGCGTAGATTGTAATTTTTAAGATCCTACCAAAATATTGATGGCGGGTCCCCATACCTTGTATATTAGTAGAAAGAAGTTATGAGCGAGTAAGAGACTTACCTCAAGACGTAGCAGAGAGCAATCTTTTAGAAATTTAAAGATGAAGGTACTACTTTCATTACGGAAGTTAAAAATAGGAAAACAAAAGCAAGATTTGTAGTACTACCCCCATTATCTAACGCCTAGATCATTAAACGTTAAGCTACAGCTAAAAGTGACCCTCCATGCTGTGCAATTGTTTTCTTTGATCCATTATATTCTCGGATATATAGGACATTTAAGCGACCAAGATGCAAAATACTATAAAGCTTCAATTGAATTTTATTGCCTATCAACTCCTTGTAAAATTGCATAGTGCACCCCTCATTAGCTAAAAACCAGCTTCCTTATTCCCCTCTCTATATATCAGAGATTCTAAAATTAAAGGCCAACTTGTATGGGTGAATTTAATCATGTTTTTAATACTCCAAGGCCTGCTGCCATTCTCACTTATGCATTGCACTGCCATCAAAGAATCAAATTCAATCCAGACATGCTTGAAACCAACCTACGACCAAGTCTTAGCCCATCCATAATTGTTCGAAGCTCTGCCTCAAGTAGGAACAAATTTCATAGAATTTATGAAAAACCCAGGAAACATTGTCTAAGATATCTGGAATGATAAAAATAAGATTTTAATTTCCTTTCTTTGTTAATATTATCCAGTACTGTAGTCAACATTAACAAACATATTCTTAGTGTCATGTGGGCTTGACAGTCATTATAAATAGATTATAATGAGAAGAGTAATGTGTCCCAGGGAATGTGTGAATATTAACTAGGCAGTAACTGTAAATGCGTAGTTAAATACAGTTTGACTGGAAAGTACAAGTTGCTATAATGAAACCCTGACGCTGTATTTCTGATATATTTTAAATTGTTGCTCAGATTGCATTGACATTATGGGCATTGAAATGATTTCCTTCGAATTCCTTGTTTTCTATTTCATATTAGTTTGACACACATGGTTGACGAACCGTTTTATAGTTTTGCACAATTGAGATATAGCTATTCTTATCATTTTGTTGGACTGTTTTCTAGTCAATAAATATAATATCATGATTTTATTTTCTTAAAACTTCTGCAGAAAATCAAAGAAACCGGAGGCAATAAGAGGCGGAAAGGAGGTGAAGGTGACGCCCAGGAAGAGATTGAGAAATATTTAGGTCGTAATAAAGGAAAGTCATTTAAGAAGACAAAAAGATGATGAGAGAAGTATCATCTTCCGAGTTTTGTTCTAATTTGGATTTCTCAATTTTGTAGAAAGTATAATTATGTTACCTTTCGAAGGAAATAACTTATGTAGGATAAGTTTGATTGTATCTTTTATGGTATACACGAGACTAAACGTGATTATTGGCATCAAAGCTGCAGCCACATATCTACATTTTTATAACAAAACTGAATCTGCATACCGTAAAAGTCAATTTGTGTCATTCATTATGTTGAATTGTCTATCGAGTTTGAACGATCATCTTAACTCGATAGATCAGATACATTAGTCGTCTCATTTTTATAGCCCGAATCATCTCATCTAATGTTTCTTTTCTCAATACTACCTCCCATTAATTTCTCACAAACCAACGGTAACACCGCGTATCTTGTATAAAGGATTAGTTTCTTGCCATTAAAAAACAATTATATCTCATTATGTCAAAAGAAAAACCTTCCCCCTACAAAGCAACTTGCGTAAACAGTACCAAAGGCTAAACAAGTAGAAACAATACCAAAAACTCTAAAAGAAATGTAAGAATCAAACTTGAACCTTGCCGCAAATCAACATTTCTCGAAGATCCTTCAACATCATATCTCCTCTTAGTGGATTTCGATTTGCAAACGTTAGATTCACATTCTTTAAAAATGGATCCAACTCTATAGGCTAAAAACAATGAAGATTGAAAAACACAGTCACCAAAAAAGGGCAGAGTATGGTGTGGATGAAAATCAAATCTAAATTCGCACAAATTGCATAAAACCATAGGGAGAATTAGGATTTCATTCTTTAGCAAATGATTTACGTTTTTTCTTCCAAAGAAATTATTAACATTGTTCTATCTATAAATTACGTGGTATGCGCATAATGGAGAGGGTCCCACATTGACCGACTCGATATCGATTATTCAATTTGATTGAGCCTATTAAATTAAGCAATCTCATCTTCGGCTTGAACTTTAGCCCATTTTACTAAACTCACTTTGGTGCATCTTCAGTTCTCTATATATGAGTCCATTTTATGAAAGGTACGTGAATCTAACCTTAGCCAAATCCCCTCCACCCTCTATTGCATTCCTTCTACCTCATCTGTCCATTGACTTGATTGTTGGAATATTCGTCCATTGACTTGATTGTTGGAATATTCGTCGGACTTTTTTCTCGGCTAACAATCTTTGCCTTCTAATGGAGTGTTCTGATGAGCAGGTGATGTCAACGTAGAGGGAAGATAATCGGGATTTTGTTTGTCACGTGTCCCATCAGATTTCAATGTCAACATGATAATGACTTAAATCTCAATTATTAGTATCTTACAAATTAAGGATGTAAATTTCAATTTTCAACTGTATAGGTTTAATTTCCTCTGATTAGCAATTTATTAGGTGAGCTAGTGACATGGAGCATTAAAAACACGATTCACATTATTGCGACAATCCGCGAGTGATCCTCCACGAGTGATCCAAATAAGTTTGAAATATATATTAGAGTCGATTTAATTTCCTTCTACAAGTCTGTAAGATGGAAATTATAGAAGAATTGAACTCTTTTGACTCTTCGTTAAAGCTATGTACATCAGTACATGCATATCTAAATTTTCTAGTGATACATCAATATGGAAATTTGCTCCTTTCACGGTGCTAAATTCTTTCAAGTTATACAGCCCGACAATATACATGTGGTGATCTTACGTCTCAATCAATACCATGAATGGTCTAATAGCTATGGTGTGGGTTCCTACGCCTAAATTGATCAAATGAACGTTTTTCATATTTTGTAGAATAAACCTTTTTATTAGAATCAAAATTACTTGTATTCATATGGCTTTTAATTTACTCTAGCTTCTTTAGTTGGGACTCAACAACATTTTGATCTAAAGAAAATTCTCTCGAGCCTTTATCTTGTGAAGCTTGACTTACTTCGAGATTTTAATCGGAGCAGAAAATTGTAAATCTTATAATTAATTATTGATTTTGATTTAAATTTTTATCAACGTTTTTAGTCGTAGTCCAAAGGTAGCTTTCTAGAGGCCCACGTTGAAGGGTTGTGAAACATATAGCCTTGAATTGTCAATAATTGTGGCCATGTTCTCATGGGCCATGGCTTATGGTTAATTCTTCATATTATGTTTGCCTGCCGACACAGTTTTTTCTAGATATTATTTTGTCTTTGTTCACAAGTTTTAAATATTGTGCGTATAATCTTTTGGTTATTCTAATGAAAAAAAAATTAAATTAAAGAACACTCCAATTTGTTCAGCTAATAGTTCGCCTCGAATGCAGGAAGGTCATTTTAACTACTTTAAAAGGCGATCTCAAAGAGTGATTTCTATTAAAAAGAGAGAAGTGGACGACAAAGAAATCTTCAACTTTCATGGTGAAAGTTGGTAAACACTTTTGACAAGTTCGTCAACATTTTTTATGTAGCTTCAATTATACTTTTGTCCTATTCGATAGAAATTCAAATTCAAATTTTAATTTGAATCAAAATTAATAATTAATTTTAATCATATATCTCATGGGATCCACAATTTTTCAATCAGATATTTCATTAACATTTATCAAAATCTGTTAAAAACCTAATTTTAATTCCCTCAAAAAAAGAAGGCTTTATGTGCAATAAGAGATGGGGTATGATAGTATAATAAAAATTTAAATTTTTTAAATACTATTCAATTATGTACAATCTATCTTATCAAGTAAAATTTTAAGTTCGAATATTAATTATCTACGGACTGCCTAGATTTGAGAGGTGAACATTATGACACTCAATGAACGTGTAAAATGCATACATTCTCTACATAAATTCCATCGTCCCCATGTCTCTAAAACATCGTTGGTACGAAACAACAAAATATTTAATTTGGATTATTACTTATCATTCAAAATTTTGTATGGAGCTCAAGTAACAAAATTCTTTCCTAATGTCCCTTTTGATACTTGTTTGTGTAGTAGCAACTCTTTGATTACTCATCCCTACAACATACTCCAGAGTGTTTTTTTTTCGTAACGTTAAATATTTTATGATCGATATAAGGAAAGAGTTCTAATTTATTTTAACAATAATAAAAAACTTAAGATACTATATAAGCTTTATTTTTCAAACAATGAAAAAGAAAGTAGCATCATTATATAGAAGAAAGTCCGATAATTAAATTTGGACCCGAACAATCCTTTTTTTTTACTTTACTCGATATATAAGAACTGTAATTTCGTTAAATTGAAATAGTAAAGTAAGTTTACGGAAAAAAAAAAAACATTAGTAACAACAAACATAAAAGAAAAAGAAAATCATGCAAAAAAAAAAAAAAAAGTAAAAAAGAGAGATTGGAAGCATCTTAAGATTGATGGCTCTGTTTAACAAATCAATATCCGTAATTGAATGCGCTTTCCCCGTCTATCAAACAATGCATGGCAAGGCAAATTGAACATAATTATTATTTCAACTGTAATTAACTATTTCCGAAGTACATAAAATATTTATCTATAGCTATATGTAATGTACAAACGTCTTTACTCACGTGATAATCATTTTTGATGTCGACTCGATATCTGATGAGGTATGGCGTCTCCACCGTTAACTCCATTTTTCTTACACTCTCCGCGGAAGAAAAATCGTACTGTATATTAGTAGTATATTTAACACAGTAGAGTAGGATCTCCAGCTTCAGATCTCTCATCTCTCTTGTGGTTCCTAATTACGAAAATTCTGAAAAAAAAAATGAAGAAATTTAATTAGAAATTGAAAATAGTTACCAAAATAGGAAATATTGCACGAGAAAATTTTTAATAGTTTGTAGGCTCATACCTCAAGAATCAATAATATATGGCGTTTGTAATAGATCATAAGGTGCCCACAAAGCATCCAAAGGGCAAGGCCGGTTGGCGTCGAGTCGAACCCATGGTTTACCCTTTCCACTCCAATGCAAGAGGCTTACCGGACCCGGATGCAAATCCCGGCATAGTCCCCGGAAATTATCACCGCCGAGACCGTGTTGATTCCACTGATGTTCCACCGGAGCTATATTTCCGGCAAAAACAAGCAAGAAAGGTGGCAAAGAACCTAATTCATAAATCCTCATTCTCTTCTGCAGCTCCATCCATTCCACAATTTTCGTCGTATAGTCTCCGGCTCTCCATCTCTCAAGATCAATGACCATGACTCCAGTGTTGAAATAACAAGGCTTTCGATTCGCGAAGGTTAAGGAAAGAGATGGGTTGGACCAGAATGTGGGCGTGAAATAGGAGGTGAAGTTTGCGTTGCAGTACTCAGGTGCTGCTAAAACTGCTTCATTGCCTAGAGGAGTTGCAGCAAGTTTAGCAATATCATCGACGAGTACGAGGTCGGAATCTAGATAAACAACCTTTTGAACGCATTTTGGGAGCAGATCAGCCAGATAGTTGCGGGCATAGTTGAGTGGACAATCCAGCGCAGCACGAATAGAAGTTGAGATCAACCCCGCCACCGGCGAATCATCGAAAGGATAGGTGTTGAACTGAAGGTAAGGAAATGACTTCGCGATTGTGAGGTTGAGGTGGGAGGTGTCGGCGGCAGCAGAAGACACAAAGTGGAAGATTATATTTTCAGGGCAAGATGAGTGTTGAAGGACTGAAAGAATAGCAGCCATGGATCCCCGGAGGTAAGATGCGTCTAGGGTCATTGCTACATGCACAGCATTGTCCGAGCAAATCTTGGCGGCAGCGGCGGTGGTGTAGTGAATGGAAGGGCACTTTGGAGAGTTGTAGAACTTCGGCGCCTCCCTGAATTGGTAGTTCCCGGCATTAGCTGCTACAGTCGATAAGATTAATAGAATTGAGAAGAGAGATTCTGAAAATGCTACCGTCCCTGTCATAATTCTAATTGGAAGCTCAAAATTTCGACCTATCTATTATCTGCACCGAGTGATCTGTATTATATACTTCTGCACTAACTTATTGACTCCTATTCAAAGACTTGTATTTTAGTCTTTGTTTATGGTCAATCAGGTTAAAACGAGCGGCTAGGATTGATAACAATGGTCCATAAATGTCATAATCTACCAGCACGTATTTTTCAGTAGGGCATTTTCTTTTCTATTAATTTTCTACGGTTAAAATATATACTGCCTATCAAATCTAAGGTTGTCCTTGGCTCTTTTAGTACTTAGTGGAGACATCCACGTCGTGTATTGCTGGAATAGCTTCATACCTTCCATTTAAATCTTCTTCCTTCTCTTGTGTACACAAGAATTTATATCTCTCGTCTATTGTACTGTTCCGCGATCGATTCATAGTCTTTTTCTTGGTTTGTAAAGTAGGGTCATCATTTTAGTGTCCCTTTAACTAGTTGGTTTACATAGATAAATTCTTCCCACCTCTTCAGACTCATTTTGCTTATAATTAGGGGAAAAAAAAAATTAAAAAGACGCTTCAACAGAAATGTAGATCCCACCTTTCAATTTTAACTTTGAAGCCAATTCTCAGTGTGAGCAATACTGTTCCTGATATTCCGTCTAACATTTAATGCAGAGAAACCTGCTTGNCTTTTTTGATCCACAATCTACGCTACCACTTATAAACACCATATCTTTTTTAACTGCGGAGAGGTTACTACGAAAGGAAAATCGACACGTACTAACCCGAAGGGAACTCGTGGGGTGCAGGTGGGCCAAAAATGGTTAGAAAGAAAACTTGAAATGGACAGTGAAACATGTGGAACTCTGTTATGAAATGACATGGTTTTCTTTTCAGCAATACATGTGACCTAATGCTTTTTTTTCAATTATAATCTGAAAAGCAGAAGATACTGATAATAAAGAGGATGGTTCACTCAAGACTTTTTTTAAAAAAGAAATTTTTGATAAGTGGTTTATAATTCAGTTATGCAGATGCGTTTGAACATGACATGTAGCCAAGAAATGCTTATTATGATTGAAAAAATCATAAAAAGGTTTCATCTAGTCGGGACAAGTTCCTCTCAATTGCACGAATTGAACTTGGTATGTGGTTAGATAAAGATGTTTTACGACATTTTCAACTAGAAGTATAAACGCATATTTCTATTATAGGCTTCGTATTTACACCTATATACACGGACCGTATGGCATGTATTAGAGGTAAAATTTTATTCCGTATAATAATTAATATAATTTACGTATATAAACTCATTTTCGTCACCTCTTATTAAATACGTATCTAATTTCATTGCTAAACATCTTTTGACCCCAAGTGCATGGAGTGAAAGTTAGTTAATCACATGGCTAGATAAGGATGGTTTTAAATATTTTTTCGACCGGTACATATGCTTACTTTTATTTATAGGTACTTGTTTACACAAATACATACGAACCTTATGACATGAATTAAAGGTAAAATTATGTTCTATTGACATTACAAAGTATTATCACGATAAATTAACATCAAAATATACGTAAAGAAACTTTCTATTTTTTTTTTTCCAAATAGAGTAATATTTTGAAGAGGGCTTTGGACATAATTTTGAAAAATAAGTAACAATTAATACACATGGTGGATTCAATTGCTTTCTTGGATCTTCCATAATTAAATAGAGGGTTCCCCATTTTGATGGCCAAAATTATAGATCTGCATGTGCACATGTTCTCAGCCAGAGGGGTTCTGGGTTTCAAACACGTAGAAACACTTATCATAGCTATAGTTCCATGTTCTTGACGTGACCTTTTTTGTTTTTCAATTTAAATTGCCCGACAAAGCAAAGCAATAGCAAAATGCATATTTATGGTTATGATTGTGAAAGAATTAAGATGTGATAGACATATAAAAATGGTGTGCGTATGTATAAGTGTGGATAGATATATGAAATGATTGAATAAATTATGATAGTATAGATATAAAAAAAATAGTGTGGATATATAGTGTTTAAATGAATTAATTTAATAAGAACAATATGGAAATGTAATGTGGATGAAAATAGTATTTTTTAAAGTTTTAAGCTTTTAATATGAATAAATATAGACTGAAATAAATATATAATAATGATGAATGTAAATAGCGACTCTCTAAATAAATTTATCATCCCTTATCAAACTTAACTCTCATCAGTTGATATTAATGATTTAATATTGTACTGTAACACACGTTGCTGTAGAGTCACTGCAAGTGCGTATGTAATTACAAGTAATGATCTTAGTTGGATCTTCCTACATGCACATTAAGATTAACATAATGAATTACATAATGTTATAACTTATCATTTGTCAATTTAAAATACGATCAACTTTTTCGTCCAAATTTTTCCACACATCATATTAATGTACATTTTTTTTATTTATAAGTAGAAAATTTGGACCGATGATAAAACGCCACTTTCAGGTTTTGGACCAATGCAGATTCTTGTGGGCAGAAAAAAAAAAGGGATATGCATGCTTTAAGAAGAAGAAAAGTGTCCAATTTTCTTGCTTGACCCCCTTTTTTTGGCTTATAGAAATTATCAACACAACAGAAGAGGCTGATTTTAATTAAAAGAAGTCTCGTCACTCGATAAACGTACTCAATAAAGAATTCAAATTAACTCAAGTTTCTATTTGACAATCATTATTTAAAAAAAGAAATTTCTACACATTCATTTTCAATCACAAATTCATTCGATAAAATATTTCACACGTGAATTTAAAACTTTTCCCTATTTTTTAATCACATATTCTCCTAAAAATCACTATTCAAAAGGGCTTTAATGTCCATTTGGCATGATTTTTGAAATGTTAAAAGGAGTTTTCGAAACTCAAAAGTTGCTTTTGAATTCATTTAACTAATTTTGTAAAAGTATTTTTTCCAGTTAAAAGAACTTTTAGAGAAAACTGATCAAATGTGATTTCATCTAAAAGTACTTCGAAATTAAGATAGCTTCCTCAAAAGCTATTCTATAGAAATCAAAAGTAAAAGCAAAAGAAAAAACAAAAATCATGTCAAAAGAACCCTAAATTAAATGACAAGTAGAAATTTGAGTGAATTAAAATGTCAAAGATCAAACTTAAACTGTTGTTGAGCGTATGCTTCAATTTTCATCGCTCCTGATCCATGTTTGTCATGAATAAAAATTATATTTTTAATAGATTTCAATAAAAATTGTTGAAATAAGTGATTGAAAAATTGATAAAATTTGCGAATACTATAAAATGTGTGGCTAAAAATAAGTTCTATAAAATAAGGGCCAAACAAAGGATCGAATAGAACTTTCTCATACTCTGGCACACAGCTGCAGGAAACCAAGATTAGTGCAGTCGGCAAACAAACCATTGCATTCAACATTAATCAAGGCCGAATACGAGAAAACGAGTTTCTGTCTGAAGGTGAGCATCCACAAAATTGTGGAAAAGTTAGACAAGATTGCAACGCAATTAAGGGCATGATTGGTAACACAAACTTTGACAAAAAAAGAAAGAAAAAGAAGTATGAATTATACAGCCCAGTTTCGTTTCCTCAAGGCTTAAACAGTGATAAACCACTTTGAAGACAAACTCCCACAACTAAAAATAGGAAGCGATGAGATGCGTCAAAAGGCTGATCAGTAAAGAAAATCGTTGAGAAGACAAGAAGGGTTGTATTATAGAGAGAAGATAAAGCATGCACAAATAGAACCAAAATCGAAGTAACAAACTTGGTATATTTTTCATGAAAAAAGTGCGAACCAAGAAACTTGAGAAATAAGAGAAATATTTCCAGGGACAGGAGAATAACAATTGATAGCCCTAAACAAATCGAGTGCATGAGTAAAATTCATTTACATAAATGTTAGGTTTTTGATACCCAATAATTCCGGACGATAATTTAAAACAGTTGACGGATAGTTTATCGACACCACAGACTTGGCTCGACTCGAATACTATCGATACTTTTGGAAGGCCCAAGTTGGATATAGATTTGTGGTTGTGATTTATTTTGGTATTGGTTTATTGTTAGCCCATTATCTTAGCCCAATTACCTTATTATTAAGTTGGCCCATTCAATTGGTTTGTTTGGCCCAATTATTGATTGACCTAACCAATTGATATATCTCTCTTTGCCTTCCCAAAACGTGAATGTGGTGCAATTGAGTGTGTGAAGAGTGAAGGGAGCCGTTCTTGGTGTCTTTGTGAAGCCATTGTTTTCTTCTTCTTCTTCCTCCTTCCTTTGTGGTTGATTGTATCCACCATTATTGACCATTTGTGGGTTAATATAAGAGAATCTTGGAGCAACCAAGTAGAGGAAAGTGTTTGGGTAGAGCTTGAAGTCGTGTGGTGTCG